>JACXGK010002446.1:0-26928 GCA_016801125.1 Novumbra hubbsi | reverse complement strand
ACAGCTTTGTGGTGATCCGCTTGTTAGGTGTCTGATTGTAGAATATTGTTTATGTTTTATAGTATAGGCAAGTTTGTGTTTGCCAACGTTGTATTGCAGTCACGTCAACAAAGCTACTTTGATTGAATAGTGTTTTAATGTTTGTCTGGGGGCTGGATGCTAGGTTGCTATCATGGGAAGTCGACAGTGGAATATCCCTCTTGTAAATGTGTAACCACTGTGATAACAAGGCGTTCACGCTGTGTCCCTCAGAGATGTTAACACTTTTAAGAGAAAGAAAATCTTTCATGGGTTATGCCAAGAAAAAGAGCGTCCATTTTCCAAAGTTCCCAGTAAACGCCATTCCGGTTACATTTTATTGATGATTCCCTGACATCGTGTTCTGGTGAAGGAAGCATAAAGCTGCGCCACAAGAAGCTGACAGAAACACTGAAGAGAAGAGGTACGATACGCTGTGTCGTACAGTGGCGTAAACTGGCAGGTTTTAATGTTGCAGACCACAGGTTTTTGCAAGCATATCCAAATGCATCATGTGGACTGCTTTTTTGGTTTTATCATGGTTGTGCAAACAGGTCTCCGCACGTACACATTGATGTAAATCAACCATGTACTCTGATGCTCTTCTATTTGTCTATGTCTTACACTTTATATTCAGAAATACATTCATTCTTAACATCGCCAATTACTATGCATTACAACTCTATGGTCCCATGCCAATCTGCATAGAGTTCAATTTCAAGTGGATTTAAATGTAAATGTAAAGGCTGAAATAAAACATGTAAGACTTTTTTACAACTTTAATTAGATTGTGTATTCGGTGTATAATTTGGTTGTAAGTGTTCAGAATTAATTACCAATAATTTTCCAAATTTAATACAAAAGGTAATTTGCCGGTCATCAACTGAAGTGATTTTGATTTATCCGAAATGTTTCTTGCAAAAATCAGGACTTCCGTTGAAAGTTGATGACAGGGCCATGAGAAAGCTGATTAAGGAGGAGCAACTTTAAAGGAGCAAACAACATCCTTAAAGGAGCTACAAGAGTTTTTTGCAGGAACTTGGATGACTCTGTATATTAGTGCATATTTTTCCCCTGCCGTTTGGCAAGAAGGAAGACATACCCACATTTTGGGGACACATTTCTTTGTACATTAATATAACACCAGAATGATCTTAATGTTGTAACAAATGAAAGAATAGGCAGACCAAATGAAATGATGCTGGAGGAGTGCCTGATAGATGGAAATGTGATCTGGGGGTACTAGTGGTGGTAAAGTGGGAGATTTGTACAGGGTAAATGGAATCTCGAAGGAAGGCTATCACTCCATTTTCCAACATCATGCCATACCCTGTGGACAGCGCTTGATTAGAGACCATTTACTTCTACAACAGGACAATGAAGAAGCAGTCAGCTGGTATTCTATCTATAATGGAGTGGCCAGCTTAGTCATAATCTCAACTCTATTGAGCTGTTGTGGGAGTAGCTTGCCCGCAAAGTAAGCAAGTGCCAATTAAGTCTATCGAACTTGTGGGAGGCATTTCAGAATGTATGGGGTGAAATCATCAGAGCACCTCAACAAACTGACAACTAGAACGCCACAGGTCTGCAAGGCTGTAATTGTAGCAAATTGAATATTTTTTGATAAAAGCAAAGTTTGAAGGACACAATTGTTATTTCAATTAAAAATCATTATTTCTAACCTACAATATTTCTTATTATGTTTTCTATATTTCCTAATCAAACCAATTGCATGTATGTCATGGAAAATTGAGAAATGTCTAAGTGAACCAAAACTTTTGAACAGTAGTGTACATTTTTGCACAGAAAATGCAGAGTCAATGCCCAAATAACGGACTGATCTAAAATGAGCCGTGCAAACAAAATCCTGTTGCAATTTCATTGTGCTACCATTCTCAGGCGAAGATTGTGCACAACCAAGGTATTGACATTTTATTATTATTTGTTTTTCACTTACATTGTTGGTAACAAGATCCTATTCAAAGTTCAAGACTAGTCTTAACTTCACCTTTTGCATGAACAGAATCTGCATTTTCAATACGGCCGTGTAGACATTTGTGCTTGTAGACTTTTATAGTGCTGCAGACATAAATATTCTGGGGAGACAAAGGAGCATCGCAATGCCTCCACCGCCTGAGGCAGACAGACAGTCGGTTGCTGTTGAACTGGATCACCGGTGTAGGTCACACACAGTGATGCTGTGTCTTCAGCTGAATGAATACACACACCAGAGTGTCAACAGGACAAGGGCTGACGTTCGGCTACTGACCTGGAACCATTGGTAATGAGGATACTCTCCCGGATTGTCAGTGTGCAGTAGTACCACACCAGAAGGAAGTTGAAGAGAGCGTCTAAGGCTCTGCAAAACACAGAGGACAAACATAAACAGCAAAGTTCACTGAGTTCAGTTTACTGAGAAAGACACAAATGTCACTGCAATGCAACAATTCCGGAGATTTATTTTAATGCCAGGATTTATCTATTATAGGCATACCTCTATGGCAAAAGCTCTGGTAGAAAGTCCATTGTACACTCTCCTAAAACCTGAGACATCCGTGGCGTTGGATTGTTTGCCAAACTCTACATATGAGAGTGACCTTTTGTTCTAACCCTATCCTTTTGTTCACAAGCAAAAGGTGTGCCTGTGTAATTATCATGCTGTTTAATCATCTTCTTGACATGCCACACCTGTCAAGTGGAAAGAATGTACTATCAAAAGACAGATGCTCTATTACAGGGATGTAAACATTTGTGAACAGACTTTGAGAAAAATACACTTTTTGTGTGTATGTAACATTTCTGGGATCTTCAACTTGAGCTCATGGAAACATGACAGTTACTCACCTGTAACTAAATACAAAGCGGCATGTGAATGAGAAGAACAGGAGTAGGACGGTGAGGACTAATTTGAATTTCTCATATTCATCTTTGTAAGCGAATCTGTTAGCATGAGAAATGCATTTGTTAGGTTTTCCAAGAAGCCCACAGTATGAGAATCATAGTTGTCATTTCATTCAATTATCTTATATTGCTAGCCTATACATTTTGTGAAAATAGGTAAAAACTCTTACTTTGAGTGTTTGTTGAGCAGCGTTACATTCACATTTCCAAGGACAAGACTGAGGTACAAACTGAGCAGCAAATAAGAAAGAAGACAATTATAATAAAAATTTGTTTTGGGGCGTCGTCTCAGTGAATAACAAACATGTACATATCATCACAAACATTGACTCACCATAAGGGAAAACCGATGGACAAACTTGCTTTAGTTTCATAGGAACAACATGAATCCAGTTTTAACTGCACATTATGTACTTAAGGCGTGTTGTAGTAAATTGCGTTAACAACAGTCTGAACTGTCAGAAATAATAGAGGTCTATTCGTTTTACCCATTCTTTTTTGGCAGGAAGGACTCCATTTCAAAGAAAACATTGGGCCTGTTCTTAATCGATTCCTGGATCCCATCTATCGCATTCATTTCCTCTGGACTCATTGTTTTTTTGCATCTAAAGGGGAAAGAAATAACGTGATTTAGGGATGACTTAATTTAGTAATCAGTACAAATCTGACAAATATAATTAGAATCATGAGTAAAATTAGGTCTATTACACTGTTAATAATAAATGTAATTTAAAAAAGGTAATTTTTCTATGAGTCCTATATTACGTAAACAGTGCTTGACACTCACTCTCCCAACGACACTGTAAGATCTTTTAGTTTCTTCTTCTGTCTTGCTATGGCATTGGAGCAGCTGTCTTGTAGCTTGGACACCTCCTCAAGCTTCTGTTTATACAGTCGGTGAGTTTCCTAGAGGCAAAAAATAATGGTGACAACAATTTTGCATAATCACTAGTGCCTACATTGCACAATGGAATATATTACTGAAACTGTCACAAGACAGTGTAATCATAAAACTATGGAATAAAGATTACTTGTGTTGTGCCTATTACTTTTGTTCAGGCTTAGTTTCACTATCAACATTGACATTTGTACTCTCTGAACCAGATGTATTCTAGTCTAGTTCTTATCAATTTTATAAAAACATTTTTACTTAACGTTGCTGTTAAATGTAGGATTTTATATCCAAATATCCAACATAGCTTTTCTAGTGATCGTTTTTTTTTTGCTGCAGCAGATTTCAAGAAGTCTCTGGAATGTGAGAATTCTAAGAACCTTCCTTTTTACATTATTTCTTTGATGTGCTGGTTAAAGTTTGTCAAGAGCGAAATAACCAGACTAAACTAAACTCTACGACTTCTCCAGCGTTACTGCAGCTGTAGTCTAGCGGCACGAAAATTTACAATTCGGTTCAGGGCAGGTTTTCTTCCCCTGGGCAACTTGTTTCTCTGTTGGATGTATGCTCTCATTATAGTGAACTCTCACAGGCTGATTGCAACACTGTTTCTACTAGCTGTTTTCCAATGCCATGGGCTCATTCCTATGGGATTGTACCTAGTGTCGTGTAGAGGACAGTATGTGAAGTAATAAGGCCCAAGGGTTTGTGGAGTATGGCCAATATGCCATGGCTATAGCTGTTCTAATACACAACGACGTGGTGTATTGGCAATGTTGCA
Source organism: Novumbra hubbsi (assembly GCA_016801125.1). NCBI lineage: Eukaryota > Metazoa > Chordata > Actinopteri > Esociformes > Umbridae > Novumbra > Novumbra hubbsi. The sequence continues at coordinate 22,336 of JACXGK010002446.1, read as the reverse complement.
AATCCACAAAGTACCATTATAAACTGGTTGCCAACACAATCCTGTGTTGTGCCTAAGAATAGGTCTTAGCCTTTGGTAAGTATTCAAACCACTGACTACTTATCTCATATTACTTAGTTACAAATGGTAGATTTAGTTCTGTTAGCCATTTCATTTTACACACAGACACTCAAAATTGCTGAATGAAAGGGCGTGAATACTTATGCAAGCAACAAATATCCGTTTTTATGGAATTTTTGTTAGAAGTAATCCTGAAAATAAAACTAAAGTCCCCATACATTAAATACGATCAGCTAACTCGCTAGTAAGATCCGGTTGTAAACTGTGTGTAATCGCAGCTACGTTTCATATGGTTTCTAGATTTAGAGAGCGGCCATATGATCTAACGCTACTACTACCAATTTACAGGAAATGGCTAACTCGTCAGCACGCTGCATGTAAGCTCACAGATGGGCAACTTGACACATACCCAGCGAACCGCAAACTAGAGGTCAGAGAGTATGAAATACAATTTTCCAAAACATGTCCCTTACCTGGACCCGTTGATAGTCCTTTTCCAAATTGTCCCACTCATTTAAGCATTCAGTGAAACTTGTTGGAGTGAATAACATTTGATTTTCATATGTGTGCAAAAGCAAGTCTACGGAAATACCAGCTGTGCAACAGTTGTAAACATATGGGTCTCACTAAAAACATCGCATTTCACCCGAGGGCGGAGTCTACGTCGTACGTCACACCAAGAGCAGTGTGCATGATATTTGTTTCAGACGCGTTCTAATTATAGGCGCCTTATTGGGTATTTTATAGCTTTTACTAGCTGATATTCTTGCATCGTTTAGAAATATTAATTTAAATAATAATAACAAAAATACATAGATTACATTTGAAATAACTATGTACCTGATTCTGACTTAATAGTTGAGTTTTGTCTAATGCTAGCACATAGCGTTATAGCTGAATAACTCAACTCAGTTCTCTTAAACCCTTAAAGGTCTTAGGCCTTCTTGTAATGACCAAAATCCGCCAGCACTATCTTGACCTTTGGACCTCTCAGGAGGTCATCCTTTATATTAGAATGATATCCTATATATTGTGTATTCACAAAACTCTTAACTAGTATGAGGATGAATAGAAAACATTGTTTGAGAAGACTCCATGAGTATATTGGTGAAAATGTATGTGAAGAAATGCTGTGACGTCATACATCTTCTGTGAGGACTGCTGTATCCCATCATGCGCCAGGGTGAGTTATAACAATGACAAACCCTGGTTCACAGCTAAAGTTAGACAGTTAAGGATGGAAAAGCAGGAGGCGTTCAATAGTGGGGATAAGGACAGTTTCAAAGAGGCGAAGTACAGCTTTAGTAAGGAGGTGAGAAATGCTAAACACCTGTAATCTGAGAGATTACAACAACAATGCTCAGCTAATGACTCTGCTTCTGTCTGGAGGGGCCTAAAACAGATCACCAACTACAAACCTAAAGCCCCAATTCCATCAATTCCATCCCCCAGCCTCAGCCCACCTACCCCACCTCAGCAGAAATATGGGGCAGCCCCAATCTGCCCATCCCAGCGGCCCCCTTCTACCACAACAACAAATCTTTCTGTCCTGGAGAGGGACGTTAACAGACTGTTTAAGAGACAGAATCCCCGCAAGCAGCTGGGCCAGACTCTGTCTCTCCATCCACATTGAAGCATTGTGCTGATCAGCTGTTTCCGGTGTTCACAGACATCTTTAACACCTCACTGGAGACATGCCACGTGCCAGCCTGCTTCAAGACCTCCACCATCATCCCCATCCCCAAGAAACCATGGATCACAGGACTTAATGACTATAGACCTGTCTCCCTGAAGTCTTTTGAGCGCCTTGTGCTGTCTCACCTTAAGGCCATCACCGACCCTCTCCTGGACCCCCTGCAGTTTGCATACAGAGCCAAGAGGTCTGTAGATGATGCAATTAACAAGGCCCTCCACTTTATCCTCCAGCACCTGGACTCTGCAGGAACCTATGCCAGGATCCTGTTTGTGGACTTCAGCTCTGCCTCCAGCCCTGATGCAGGACAAGCTCTCCCAGCTGCAAGTTCCTGAATCCACCTACAGGGGGATCACTGACTTCCTGTCTGACAGGAGGCAACGCGTGAAGCTGGGGAAACATGTCTCCGATCCCCGGTCCATCAGCACCGGATCCCCTCAAGGCTGCGTCCTTTCCCCTCTGTTCTTCTCCCTGTACACCAACTGCTGCACCTCCAGTCATCAATCCGTCAAGCACCTGAAGTTTCTGGATGACACCACCATCATTGGGCTCATCTCTGGTCGGGACGAGACCGCCTACAGGTGGGAGGTTGACCACCTGGTGAACTGGTGCAGACAGAACAATCTGGAGCTCAACGCTCTGAAGACAGTGGAGATGGTTGTGGATTTTAGGAAGAACCCAGAACCACCCACCCCCATCACCATGTGTGACTACCCAGTCACTATTGCAGAGTCCTTCCGCTTCCTGGGCATCATCATCACCCAGGACCTCAAGTGGGAGCTGAACATCATCTCCATTACCAAAGACAATGACACTTCTACACAGCCATCATTGAGTCCATCCTCACCTCCTCCATCACCATCTGGAACGCTGCTGCCACTGCCAAGGACAAGAGCAGACTGTGGTAGTTGTTTGAGGAACATGATAAAGAGTTCAAGGTGTTGCACTGGCCTCTAAATTCCTCAGATCTCAATCCGATTAAGCATGTGTGGGATGTCCTGGACCAACAAATCTTATCCACCTCTCAGCTAACAGGACTCTTGCCTTTTCGGTTATTTGTTGAAGCACACATTGTAGTTATACATTTATACATGCAGTTATACATTCTGGTCTTGGTGCCAGATACCACAGGACAACCTCAGGGTTCTTGTAGGGTTCATGCCTCCGCAGGTTGGCGCTGACTAACAGCATAATAAGCAGTTGGTCATAATGTTTTGGCTAATCAGTGTGTGTGTGCATGTGTGGAGGGGTAACCAAAAACATATCATATATTGCAAATGCTACTAAATGGTAAACAAATCGACTAATTTAACTGTTAAAGATTTAAGTAAAACGTTTATGTTAAATATTCAACAGATACTATATGACCAAATGATTGTGGACACCTCTACACCTTTAAGTTCTGGTGTTTCAGCCACACCCATTGCTCACAGGTGCATAAAATCCAGCACACAGCCATGAAATCTCATAGACATACATAGACAAACATTGGCAGTACAATGGGTCCTACTGAAGTGCTCAGTGAATTTAAACGTGGTACTGTCATAGGATGCCACCTTTGCCACAAGTTAGTTTGATAAATTTCTGCCCTACTAGATTTTCACAACATCATGCTTAATGCCATGATAATGGTCTGGTGCTGTTTCAGGGTTTAGGCCACTTAGTTCCAGTGACGGGTCCTCTTAATGCTATTCATATTAATGCACATGGTTTTGAAATGTGATGTCCAACAAGCTCCTACAGGGGAGGTGGTCGGGTGTATTTATTACATTAGATTTTTTTCAATGGGATTTTTTCATTGACTTTAATGGGACACTAACCGTATCCCTTTAACGTTCAAGGAACCGAGACCAAACTGACTTTGTTTCACGTTAGGCTATCCCAGGTGGAAATTTAAGTTCATTAACCCTAAAAAAGTAACTCCTAAACCATTCAAGCTTGAGATAACAAGATCACATTTGTTTCACATTTTTGGCCTATTCCAACTATCTACCTATCCATATTTGCTATATTTTTATAATTAATGTTAATAATAATTAACCTCTATAATAGTATCGCTTGAACTGTTCAAGTTTGAGAGAACAAAAGAACATTGTTTCACATTACCAGGCTATTCCAACTTAATGCTTAAACCAGTATTAACATGACAATCTAAATGTGTCAAATTTGCATAATTACATATAACACTAAAATAGTATTTTATACTGTTGTTTTACTTGTTGTTTCACACTTGTTTCACACTATGCCAATTCAGAGGAATATTTAAAATGTCTTCTTTTATAACAAAATTCATATCCATAATTGGTGTTAACTAAACCTTACCAATATAACAACAAGACTATGAGAGGAATCTAGGTTTTTGTCAGCATAAGCATGGCAACGTTTGGATCTGTAATAAATAATTCCTTGGATCATTTAAAAAAAAAAGAATTTTACAATCAAATATTTGACGACTTAAAAAATACAAAATATTTTTCCTAATGATAAAATATCTAGGCCTGCATTCCTTGCCAAGAGTGAACTTAGTCATTTATTTTATTCATCATTTGTAAACAAGCCTGGATACACATGCAAACTAAGCGGTCCGGCCTGTTAAATTAGGCCACCTGACCCTGGTGCTATTAAGTGCTGGATTTCAAATGGTCTACTTTTCATCTCAATAGGAGGGCTCTGCAATATCAGTAATTCTTCTACCCAGTGTGTGCTGCTCCCAGTCGGATAGCTGTTGTACAAACCCTCGATTTGGCCTCATGTTGGTTTTACATTGCAAGACATGCTCCCAGGACTCCTGCAATGACAAAAGTGCCATCAGTTTCGTAAAGGTGTGGAAGAAATAAAGAAAATATGCAACTCACAAAATGCAGCAGCTTTACAAATCCTATACTGTTATATTACAATATTATCACTAAGACAATCAACATTTCTTTAGATCACTATTTCTATTGTAAAAGTTACAAATAGTAAAGTAAATATACTGTAACTTGCCCTCAGTGTATATTTAAAATGGTGCAAAAGAAAAGCCATGGCCACCGCACTGCAACGACTTATCCCGTTACTTGAAAAGATCAAAACTGCAGCTCCAGTGTTGAGACAAGCGCCTTGAAGGATAAAATGCGTAACATGACAAGGTTTCAGTAATAAACATTACAAATAAACATTACAAATAAACTAGAACAGTAATATCTGAAAAGTAATAGAAAATACATACAGCTTACCGATAAAAACACTAATCTGTTCAAAACTGGAGAACAGATCAGCTACCACAGAATCTGCCACGTTGATGTGAAGAATGGTGTGGCTCCCTTTTTCAAACCTAACACAAAAAAGAAACGTATTTGAACGCAACACATTTTTCTAAAGGATCATCTATAATACTTAGGAGTCTGTACGCACATGTGACTACTGTCTTCAGAGACATTGACAAGAGCACTCAGTTTAAGGTCTTTTAGGATGTCGGGATTGGTGGCCTGCTTGTAATTGCCCAAGTAGAGTTGACCTGGCAAAAGCTCCACTGGATAAGGCCTGAAACTCTCCAATTCCTTAAGTCAAATGATAATGAAACACAGCAGCACACAAATGTATGCAAATCATTACTTTTAAATACTCATAACACCTGAATATGTTTATTATTTACTCAAACGACTCACATTGTGCCATTTTACATGAGTAGTCTAAACAGATAGCTAGATAGCTTTTTTGTCGCGTGAACTTGTGGAAATCCCTCTCAAGTCACTGCCTCCTTCATTGAATGAATACAATATATTTGGTTTGCAGTCTATTGTAGCTCGGTTCGCCTAAAAGAGACGACTCATTCCCAATATCTAATGTATGCTTACAGTTTTTGCCAATTGCTTTCACACTAAAAGTGAATGCTTAGACAAAAGCATCAAAACCATAACCTTTGTAACCACGCCTTAAACAAAAACACATTACCATCTCTGCAACACACTCTGCAAAACGCAACCCAATTACATTAGACACTCCGTTCAATAATGAAATCTATTGCAATCATTGGGAAAACACTTCTATTTAAAATGCAAAACACCTGAAATTGGCAACCCCCCAACACACACTAACACTTTTACAGTGATTGAACACCAACTAGTCTGAGGTAAACTCTGCAATTTTGTGAGAACTTTGCAAACATGGAGGCAGCGTGAGGAGAAAGAGAGAGAAGAGGAGTAGCAGTAGTTTGGGGACAAAAACAGGCAATAAAGAGAGACATATGTCCGACAACAATAGAGCCACTTTGGTGAACTTTCTGCCTCTTCTGCACGCAGTAGTAGAGGCACGCGAAGACATTGAGGAGATCAATGTATAACGTATTTATTCTGTCTCTCACTGTTCCAATAAACCTACTATTAAAATTATAGACTGATCATTTCTTTGTCAGTGGGCAAACAGACAAAATAAGCAGGGGATCAAAAAAGAATGTCTCCAGTGTATCTCCTGATTTTCAGACCAAAACTCTCTTTCAGCAAAACTGATGGTACTGGCTAATGCATTTTTTCCTTCTGTCTTACACACTGTTATCTTTCTCACACACATAGTGTACTAAGGCCACAGTTTGATGCAGAATATGTATTACCTTTATGGTGTAAAGGATTTGTTGTGTCCTAAAGAAAGGATAAATGGCTGAGAACCTCTGATAACCTCCTTTCAGAATCTTAACAGGATAGTGACTTGATTTTGTCAGGGCCTCCGCACATTCAATTGCCTCACCTACAAATACAGACACAAAGTTCTACAAACCGTTCTTACTTGTTTCATTTAAGGGGTATGAATTAAGTAATTGACTGCGTCAGGGAATTATTGACATAGTAGTTATTTTCAATAAAAAATAGTTGAGAGTAATATTATTTAATCACTGAGCATTTCATTTATACAAATCAACATCAAAAGCATATTTTAGCCCTGTTTTTCCTTCAATGCTTGTGTTAAATAGATCTCTTGTAGTCAGTGACGAAGCAGGCGAAGCTCACCTGAACCTTGCAAAGAACTTGTGCAGCTGTCATAAACCACAATATACCTCATACTCTCCACCTCCACTCCTGAATTTATAATGAATTTGCCTTTAGAGTCCTATGAAGTAAAAATGAAAAGACATTACCTATCACAAAGCTACCAAATATTTTTAGTATTTTTAAGCAAAGACTGGATGGGCTTGGGTTCTGTCGAGTGATTTGACATTCATACCCTTTTAGCATTTCTGGCAGTGATGATGTGGCTGGCATTGTACTGTCCTTTAGCACGAGCATCTGAAGAAACAACAAAACAATTTGTCCACATTTTGTAATTGAGTGTATTATGAGACTGAATGTTAGAAATAGAAAAGCCTTCCTCTTACCTATCAAATAGAGATAGTTGAACTCTGAAAGTCTGGACTGGTGAGTGTGCTGATTGAGAATGTTATAAAGCTCAGACGCCTCACACAAGCATGTTCCAGCCATTGTAGGAATACTAATAACAACAACAACAACAACAACAAAAATAGTATTAATTTAAAGAAAAAGTTGTAGGCTTAGGAGAGATGAAGGGTGATCTCTTATCACACTGCCTGCCAAATCAGGACATGTGTGCTGGCAAACAGGCTGGAGGGGAACACATTCCCCTGCATTCCACAAGGAGTTGTTAGAGCAATCTGTATGCAACCAATACACAACCAACATTTGAATGCCTGGCTGTAATGGCAGGGACTTAGACATTGCAACTGGTGGGCCTGAAATATTATTTTGTTTAAATATAATTTTAATATTGAAAAAGTATCCTTCAATTGCACCGAATATAGCATTTCCAATTTACCCAGTTTAGTAAGTTGTAATTGCACCCAAAATAGCCATTTCAGTTTTAAATTTTTTATAATACAAATCGAATATGCCCAGTGTCAGATTTTGACCTTTGCTCTTTTTAAAATGAATTAAGAATTGAGGAATCCAAATAACCCATTCAATGACAACTATAAATTCGCCACACTGCACAAGAAGTTCAACCCAACGCCCAGAATACTGTATCTGTTCTTTTTCAGTAGTATGGATCTGTGATTTGGATCATTACTTCGTCTACTTTATATTGTATTGCTTATGAATCTGAATCTGGTGATGTATTCTTTTAACACGTTCAGATACATGTTTTTCACCAATATAAGGCACATGTCAAAACCAATGATTGTCCCTAACGTGATCAAAAGTCATCTGCACAAACAAGCCTCGCATTACTGTAAATTACACTGAAATGTAAGCACATATGTGCAACTAGTTACAATATGGGTCATGCATTTACTATGATAAGAATAAAAACAAACCCATTACACATAATATACTTACGATCTAGAAAGAGAAATGTTACGTGTTTGTTATCATTTTGTTGCTAGGTAACAGAGTAACCGGCAATAATTGGCTCTGGTTGGCTCATTGCTGAGGGTCGCTTAGGGTTCAGAAAGAAGTTGGACCGACTCAGAAATGTCTACAGTACTACACTATGATTGGTCATTCTATCTACTTACGTAATACCGTAAGCGTCATCTTCTGTAACAAATATTTTAAGAGATTCCTTGGTGAAAACTGTTGAAAAGTATACCACTACCGCCCCGCAGAGGTAAAACAATAACGTTCGCGATGTCATACATGCGTCACACGGTTGCTCAGCTAACCTTCTTGTAAAAAAGGAGAGAGTTTTCTCGTTGACAGCTAACAAAAAACAAAAACAAATAATGACTTAATTTAAGACATTTAACAAAGTCATTATGTGGCTAATTTGCCCCATTCGGCGCCAATAGTAGATAGCGAAAAATTCTTACTTCCTTACCCCAGTGGGGTGGGGGCGTGGACACTTTAAAAACGATTCCCTGGTGTTTACTATCTCCACCAGAGTATCTCTGTCGGTAAGACGTTTTCTGATTTGTGGACGTGGATTTAGGTGTACATTTTGAAAATCTTTGTATGTTTTCGTTGAGCAAAGATTGTAGATACACAATTTTTCTGTTTTAAATACGGTTTTATGTCTGGATCATGGGTATGTAACGTTATTTATACATTTCTTCAACGTGCAAACTCTATTTAAAAACAGAATGTTTGATTAAAAGAGACGCAACAAATAATTAGCTAAGTAGTTAGCATGTTACCTTTGCTAACGTTTTAGCTATCTACAGTTAGTTAACTAACAATTTGTCTAGTAATACAGGACAGGAGCATAGCATGCTGTGAAACAAAAGCTTTGTTGGCTGACAATGGTTAACTTGGTTAACTTGTTGGCTTAGTTTTCTGAACTAGGTAGCTGGCCGTGCTGTAAAGAATCAATCAGAAAGCAGTACGGTATGGGCTTGCTACACATCCATATATAATATAAATATATTAGCCGTATTTGATGTGTTGGCTTGTCATCACTTTTTTTGCAGACATTGAACCGGTAGGGCTTACTTACAGTTTACTTAAAATGGGCAGGGACTGCTTCAGTGGGTGCTGCCTCCACCATGTAGGGAAAAGGTGCGTAGTAGTGTGGTGATATTGAATAACTTGGGATTGATCAAGATTGATTAATCGGACGGCTATATTGTTCTGAATCAGTTGCATTGGTTTGATTTCACAAACCGGGAGCCCTACCAACAGAGTTGCAGTAGTCCAGATATGACTGATAGTGTTATGTACAGGGTCCGGCCAAGGTTCTTTGCACACTTTGCTGGTCAGTGAGCATTAAACAGTATGCAGGTTACTGCATTTATGTTGGTGGAGAATGACAGAGTTTTGTCTACTTAAGGGCCTGAATGCACTTGAGAACCTCTGTCCATCGGAGTACATCCGCAGTCGCCAAGTAGCGACAAAGACTCTCCACGCTACAGAGTTCCATTACAAGTTGGAACAGCCTTTGATTTCAATAGTTTATTTAGAGTTTAAATACAGCCCTCAATCAGTTGGGGATTTTGATTCCCATTGGCCGTGGTATTTTCATTTTGTTATTACACAATGTACAGTAACGATTTTGATCTTTAAAATATTTTGATCATCGAGGTGTGATTTAAGTGTTCCCTTCATTATGAGCATTTGCTGCTTTTTTCAGGGACCAACCAAAGCCTTCATGCGACGCCGGAAGAAGCAGGCCAGCAGCAGACGCTGGGCTGTTATGAACAAAAGGCTTCAGGAAAACCCAAATCCTGTGATCACACCTGGAATTAAAAAGTGAGTCTATCAATGGCTTTCATCACTGGAACATTTTAGTTTATACAGTACTAAGGTGGTAGTTGTCTGTCTATCCCGTGAACAGTTGTCATTCTGTTATGTTGATTACAATATCAGCATGAATTTATGGATGGCTGAATTATTGTACAAAAGAGGGAAGACAAATTACTTAATCTTTTTTTTTTTTCTTCAGACTTGAAAATGATGACCCAATGATCCAGGCCAAACCAGTCCAGATCTCTGTAGGAAATGCGAACAAATGTGTTTCTGTGGTGGGTGTGTTGCTACAGACATTTCGCCGAATGTACCAATTCTGGAGGAACAGCCTAAACCAGGTAGGTTCTAAAGTAGTGCTGAGGGAAGTGTTATGTCATTCCTGTAGGGTTTGATTCACACTGTCTTTAACCAGAGTATAGAGTCAATATGCTGCATAAACAATGCAATGCTAGATAGGACTGCACATTTAATTTAATTCTGATCAAAACTGCGATGTAGATATGCTATATTGGAATTACAATTGTGTGACTTTTAGTAAAACTAAATGTGAGTAAGACGTGCGTCATGCTAGACGACGGGCACGTGGTTCATCGGCCCCTGACGTGCAGGGGCTCCACTGTGGCTCCTCTGAATTTTTTTTAAAGTTTACCAGTGGCCAAGTCAGATCACTGGTAAACACAATTTTTGTATTTTTCTAGCTTACATTACATACCAACATACAATAACATTATCATACCAGCAAACCATAACATTATATACATATTTATCTGTAGAATAATCTGTTTCCTTTGATAACTTTTTTGACAAGTGCATTCTATACCTTTTGCGGTTACTTGGTAAAAGCAAAATTAACCAGTAGAAATAACAATTCATGCTTTCCCAACTAATCTGGTCATGTTATGAAGGACGCCACCGTTTGATGCAATAACTGCAAAGTAACCATGTTCAAAAAGAGGACCTTGTATTACTGTAGATTGCTGGTGACAGAGCTCCATAAATAATTCCCGTAACCACAGTTTTAAATAAGCTATACTCAAAGCAATTGCATGTTTTGCCAGTCAGGAAAATCACAATAACCTCACTGTCTGTCAAATCCGTTGTACAGATTGTACTTACTACGTTTCAAGCCTGTATGGTTTAATATCCCAATGTGAGATCACTTCTAAAGAAATATCTAATCATTTCAGAATACTTTGGGGGTTTTGATTATTGGTTATTGTGTTTCACACATTATTCAGACATGATTAACACCACCTAAGTTCCCCCAAAGGTGAAGTGCTGCAGAAAATAATTTCAGAAAATGATAATATGAAGCAATTAGATAGTTGTGTATTTGAAGTCACAGGACTTCCAGGCACTTTTGCCTCGTCACAACCAGGGTTCAAACACTTGTTCGAAATGAGGCAGCTGCCCTTCACCAGTCAGTGGTCCCACGTGATATATTTCACATACTGACAATCTTTTTGCAGTTGGCTGGAAACCTAGCTGGTGACCCTAACCCAGAATATTCTCCTTTTTGTCTGTTGCAGTCATTTGGATTCTTGAAGAAAATGCTGTTCTGGTGGGGGTATGGCAAACAAATAGAGACACTTCAGAATCAAATAGCTGAGCTGCAGAGGGAGATGGGTGCTGTGCATTCTGCTCTTGAGGTGAGACACTGACACAAACCGATCATGGGGATCTGATCATGATGAATCAACAGACGTACCTGGGAACACTTACCCCTGTCATGTTTTAGCAGGCTGGTAAGAGTACATGCCACTGCCATGGGACTGTGGTTGGTGGTTCAGTTGGTCCATTGATTCCTCCTCCCTCATTTATGGTGGATTGTGGATCCACTGTGGACCCTCTTACACCACTGGCCTTTGCCTTACCTCCTCCCCCACCGCCACCACCTCCGCCTCCTCCCCCGTGCACCACTGTCCTTCAACCCTACATTCCCAAAAAGAGAGCGGCCTCCGATCATAAACGGGTAGGAACTGGCAATAACTCACCATTATTCTAATTGTTTGGGTTGACACAAAGCAATTTTAACGTTCTCCCTTATGATCTATTGTCCAAGGAGAAAGAGGACATACTAGTGGCTGTGACCCTAAGCGATTTACAGGCTGTTAAACTGAGAAAGGTCACTACTGTGACATTGAAGGTAAGCAGAGAATTTCCTTAGGATTCTTAAAATAAGTGTGTCACCAGTTAGTCTGAAATAGAAGCTCCTCAGGACTCTCCCAGATAGTAGTAAAATGCCTGATTCTGTCTTCCATTTCCAGCATAAATGTACAAGAAGTAAATTTTCTTATAATGGATCTGTGTTTTAGAGGTCTCCAGGAAAGATGCGTACCCCGTTGGTCACTGTGGCAGACCTGCAGAATGTTCGTCTGAAACAGTCCCACAGTAAATGGCCTCTTAAACCATTCAAACGCCTAAATGTTGGCAGGTAAACCTATCCCTCATTTCTCCTTCAGATGCCATCGCTTTGAGACCTGGGGGCTCATTCATCAGTATTGCGTGGAAACAATCATAAATGTGTATTTAAGAAATTGAGTTTAGACTGGTCATATGCATGGACACACAACCCAAGAACCTAAAAACATTTAGGTGGGGTGAATGTGCTTTATTGTCACATGCTGCGAGATTGTCTGCCAGAATAATTTATTGCTTGCTGGACCGATAAAACGTTGCTAAAAGGACTATTTAAGACTATTCTAATGTTTTCAAACATTTTGTTTTCTTTTTCTTTTCTTCCATGCTAGAACATCTGCCAAAAGCCCCATAAGTCTGCGTACGCAGCTAAAGAGGGTTGAAATCAACAGGTAATAAATTGAACCCCTCGCCGTGTTTCATTTGGTGGTCCGTGTGTGTTACCTGAAACCGGAAGTGACATTTTAAGTTTCTCTAATGTTTTTCTTTCAGGAGTCCTGGTGGTACTCCTCTGTTTGACAAGGAGAATGTGGAGACTGGCACTGGCCTAACCCCTATCATGACTCAGGCCCTGCGACGCAAGTTCCAGGTAGGCAACTGGGGAGACGGTGCCGAAGGTTAATTTCTCTTAACCCTTCCAGAGATACTAGAAAGAGAAGGTAGACATTTTGATTTGGGAAATTGCTAGTTTTTATGTCTTTTTTAAAAATCTGAGAAAGGGTTCGTTTTCTATCAATTCCATGTGCTGGTTTGGAGAAAATAATGTGTGTAGTAGAAAAACGACATTTCAAACGGTTCACTTACTTGTGCAAAAACAAGTGCGGGTATATAATTGAGTACCAAATGAACCAATCCGAAGAGGGGTCTTTAGGAAAGTGTTTGGGCGGGTCTTCCAGAAACCTGAGCGGTTTGGTGTAAGCTATATGGTGTAAAACACCATTCTGAGTGGAAAGCTGATCTCAGAGGACATCAGGAAGAAGGTAATAAGAGCACATCAATGTGGGGATGGTTACATTCGTGTGGTAAATGATTTTGCTTAATGTGCATCAGGCTAGAGTAGTATCATGCAATGTTGATATTATCCTGCTTTAAAAATGTAAGGGAACATGTCATCATCACAGTATAACACCAAATCAATTAAACGTCAGGGATATCAGTCTCCCCAGTTAGGAAGCATGTGAGATTGTAAATCAATGTCTCCTGTTTTGGTGCAAATGAAAGTGACAACTGGTGCACTGGAGAGGCAACAGCAAGACAACCCCAAAAAAGAGAATGGTTTTGCAGGTGGTGGCCACAGACAATTGCTCTCTCCTTATCCAAACACTACTCCTTGTCACTACTGGTAGCATGAGGCGGTACCCGTAGCCCATTCTGGTTGCACAGGTAGTCCAACTCCTCCAGGATGGAACATCCATACGTGTCGTCGCAAGGTTTGTTGTGTTTCCGAGTACAGTCTCAAGAATATGGAGGAGATACTAGGAGACTGGCCGTTACACGAGGAGAGCTGGACCTTGACTTAGAAGAGCTCCCAGCAGCAGGACTGGTATCTGCTCCTTTATTCAAGGAGGAACAGGAGGAGCACTGCCAGAGCCCTACATAATGACCTCCTACTGTTGTGCATGTTTATGACCAAACTGTCAGAAACGAACTCCACGAGGGCCCGATTGTACAGGAGCTCACTGCCCTGATCCGGGTCTGTGATGAGAAATCCCCCAGGACATCTGCCATCTCATCAGGAGCAGGCCCAGACGTTGTCGGGAGTGCATACAGGCACGTGGGGGACATACATACGACTGAGTCACATTGAGTTGCTGTGATGAAATTCACACAAGTTGGAAAAGCTTGTGATTTTAAATTGTTTACATAGATTTTCGGTGTTGAATCCAGCCCTCAATCACTTGGTGTTTTTGGTTTCCATTGACAAGGAATTCCCAAATGTACAGAAAATATTTTTTTTATATATTCATTGAGACCTAAAGTATTCCCTTAATTTTTTTGTGTATTTATGTTGAGTGAAAACCTTGCATTTGACATATGGCGACAGACTACCTGGAAATGTAACAGGTGTGGAATGTTAAAATGTGCTTGTGTTTTCATATGTGTATCCCCTCAGGTTGCCATACCACGGGGACCATCTCCAAAAGCCAAGAAGCTTAATGGAAGTTTTGATGATTCCAACTGAGTCATTTGTTAACCTGAATACAGCTGATGAGCTGAAATGTCATTGTGGAAGTCTCCACCGTGATGATAAAGTTCCACTGTTGCATGATGTATGCAAGCTATAGATTTCATCTTCTGGCGCAATGCACTTTTTGTTGCTTTTTGCTTTCCACTGCTAATTGGATGAGCAAGTGCTAGAGAGACTGGATGAAAAGATGATAAACATTTGGTTTTTGACCCACTTAACTTAAATGTTCAACATGGGCAGGTGTTAAGATACTCTGTACGTGTCGTGGGAACAAGCAAATGTGTTACTTGAATGTAGAAGCGTCAATGTTTTTATTGTGGGTTCATTTCACCCTTTTATGAGCAAGTCACTTTTGTTAATGTTACTTTCTAACATTATAAATGAATCTGATTGACTGACTGAAAACCCCATTAGAGGAATGAAATGGAGATTGGGGGTTAGGCAGATATATACAGGTCCTGATGGTCCTGAGTGCTATCCCAATTAAACAATATACAAAACAACAAATAAAAAATATAGATTTTAAGATTTGCATACAATGTCACACTTAAACAAAAATGTCAGGGAGGTCAGTGACTTGTATTGTCTTTGAACTGCAGCACCTGCTGAGATTTGGTGGATGTGCGTATATTGCATCATTCATTAAGTACATTTACACATACCCAGATATTTACTTGATATGAAGCTGGTATTGTTAGTTTAATCCCCATGTCTTTTTAGCTTTCATGTTTGAGCTGATGCTGCATGGTTTTTCTTTTCATTTTGCAGCTACTGTAACCAAAGACATTTTTATATTTGTATGTATTGATTTACAAAGTCTACCGCTTGTGTGCATAAGAAAAAAATAGCATTTTAATACAATGACATATGTTTCAAGTGTTTTTCTTTGTCATAACATTGTGATATCTAAAAAATGACTAATAACAGCAAATAATTTAATAACAAAAATACTCTTTCTGTTTTAGTCTGGGAAGAGGGAGTTGATAATTTCTTGGATTTGGCTTGAACGTATGGGGATGAATGAAACTGAGAGCTTTGTAGAAACAGACAGGTGAGTGTGGTTATTGCCAGGAAGACTTGGTTCAGTTGTTTTCGTGTTGGGAATTTAATACTGCGCAAGGGCAAAAGAAGATTGAGCGAGAGGTGTGTGGAGGTTTTTAATGCGAGTGTAGTATTAAATGATCCCTCAGCTCAAGAGCCTTAATGGGTTTTTTAGCATTTCTTCGTAAGACACGGTGTAACATGAATGGGTGAATTGACTGTTTTAGAAGCGGTGTCAGTTTAGTGATATGGATTGGATTACTACGGGTATTGTTTTAAATGATGGGTGTAGACCAGGATAAGTTGCTTGGTCTTTGGTCTGGTCCACACTCCTGAACAGTGGGTGGCGGTAATGTAACATAACGTTGCGTTTCAACCGCCACTAATTGTCGATGAAAATGAAAGTATCCGAGAAAAAATGGCGTTGATCCTGAGTGTGGGGGAGCTCCTAGAATCAGAAGTAATAGAAGATCCATTATACAAGGATGAAGGTCTCTGTGTACTCGGTATATTCGGAAAGACTGCAATGCAGCCTGGATCCCCGAAAGAATTTCTCATCAACACGCTAGCGGACAAGCATATCTATCCTCTATTCGGGCTGAATGAGACGGATAATCAAAATAGTAGAAGCTTGATTGAGTCGTACTACAGCCAAGAAAACCGAGTATTGTATCTGGTGCTTACTTCTGTGTGTGACAACCGACAGCTATTGCGGGCATGTGAGTCTTTGAGTGTGGGAATCGGGCACTCTGAGGCGCACGAATTCTGGAAAGGGGCAGATAAACAGCATTGTTTAGCCTTGCTCTATCTCTTCTCGTTATGCCATGTTCTGTTACTGGTCCATCCCACGTGCTGTTTTGATGTCACATATGACAGATTGTTTCGTGCACTGGATGCACTTCGCCAGAAGGTTCTTCCCTTGCTACGTGCTTCCATCAAGGATTCCAACATATCCAAAGAATGGAAGGTGAACTGCCGCCCTTGTCCTCCTCGCCTACTATTTGTGTTCCAGATGAACGGAGCGCTGAGGTGCAGTGGTGGAACTGGTTCAGATGGTTCTGGGGGAAATGCAGATAAGCCAAAGAAACACTCTCCACGAAGACGACTCCAGCATGCATTGGAGGACCAGATATATCGCATTTTCCGAAAAAGTCGGGTCCTCACCAACCAGAGCAGCAATTGCTTGTTTACCGTGCCTGCTAACCAAGCTTTTGTGTATGTGGTGCCTGGGTCCGGGGAGGACCCAGTTGCAGCCGTGCTGGGGCAGCTGCGCTCTAACTGTGCCCTCAAGGAAAATGACACCAACTCCTTAGTGTCTGGACCCAGGCGCTACCAACAAATGCGTCATTCCGCCAGGCAACCGTCGTTCAACGTAGAAAGCAGCAGCCTCTCAGGGGGGCTGCTGGTCGACTGTAGTCTGAAGGAGTTCTTATGGCAGCACGTTGAACTGGTGCTGACCAGGAAGGGCTTTGATGACAGCGTGGGTCGCAATCCGCAGCCTTCACATTTCGAACTACCTACCTATTCCAAGTGGGCCCAGGTGGCACACAGGCTGCATCAGGTCATGATGGTCAACACGGAGGAGGAAACTGCCGAGCTCGCTGGCAAAGTGCAGGGTCAGCTGAAAGTGCTAGAAGGTTTCTTGGACGCGGATGCCAAGTTCTCTGAGAACCGGTGTCAGAAAGCCTTGCCCCTTGCACATAGCGCATACCAGTCTAACCTTCCCCATAACTACACCACGACAGTACACAAAAACCAATTGACACAGGCACTTCGGGTGTACAGCCAGCATGCGCGGGGAGTCGCTTTTCAGCGCTATGCCTTGCAGCTGCACGAGGACTGCTACAAGTTCTGGAGTAATGGGCATCAGTTGTGTGAAGAGCGCAGTCTGACAGACCAACACTGTGTTCATAAGTTTCACCTGCTGCCTCAGCCAGGTAAAGTCTTAAATCGCCACTGAAAAGAACCAATCGTTTTATAACTAAGATTATAGGTATTATAATATTATACAGTAATCGATAGGGTGCCTTACTTTGACTGACAGCCACTGTATCTTTTGTCATCTTCAGGTGAGAAGCCCGAGATGGATCGGAATCCGCCCATTCTCAACCACAACAGCAGAGGGCGCTCCACCAGCTCATGTAACTGTGGTCGAAAGCAAGCCCCACGCGAGGACCCCTTTGACATCCACGCTGCAAACTACGACTTCTACCAAGTTAGTATTAACTTCCACAAATGTCTACAGAAAGAGCACCAGAATCAATTAACATGTGGTGTACATCACTCTTGTTTACTCTTTGTTACACCCTTTGTCCCTGTAGATGCTTGAGGAGAAGTGCTGTGAGAAGCTCGAGAGGATCGACTTTCCTGTTTTTCAGTCAAGCACCCCAGACCCAGCCCCAGCCTGCGAAGAAGCACCCAGGCCTCCGGAGGCAGCAGTCCCAGTTCCAACGTCAGGTTCAGAGCTAGGATCAGGGCAATCAGAGGGGGAACAACTGAAGGAAAGCATCCCAGTGTCCCACCCAGTGTCCCACACCCCTGGGGAGAGTACCAGCCTCAGCCTGGCCCTCAGCCTGGGGCAGTCTACTGACAGCCTGGGGCCTTATGGAGACGGGGGGGGTGGCGAGGGCCATGAGAAGAGGCCTAGCTTGGTGGACCGTCAGGCCTCTACAGTGGAGTACCTCCCAGGTATGCTCCACTCCGGCTGTCCCAAAGGCCTGCTTCCTAAGTTCTCCAGCTGGTCGTTGGTCAAGCTGGGCCCGGCCAAGGCGTATAATCCGCACACAGGCCTGGAGCAGCCCGGCTTCCTGCCTGGCTCCTCCTTCCTCCTGCCCTGGGACGTGGTCATTCGCTCCCGCTCCGAAGAGGAAGTGGGCTTAACCGAGCCCCTGGATGGGGGAGCCTCCTCCTGGCCGGCCCCCAATAAGTCCCTGGCGGGGAAACGAGGGAGTGCAGGTGGCCTCGGTCGAGGACGCAGGCGAGATGACGTGGCCCGGGCTTTTGTGGGCTTTGAGTACGAGGACAGCAGGGGCAGGCGGTTCATCAGCTCCGGGCCGGACAAAGTGGTGAAGGTGCTAGGGCCCGGTGGGGCCAAAGAGCCCGCCACGAGGGCCCTGAACACAGACATGCCCCTGTACATCCCCTCTCCGGCCCAGGGGCGTGGCCTGAAGCCCCACTACGCCCAGCTTGCCCGTCTCTTCATTGTTGTACCTGACGCCCCATTGGAGATAATGCTCAACCCACAGGTACCGCTGCTGTGTGTCTCGCCTTTACCTGTTAGCTGAGTGCAGAGTTAACTCCATTAACGTATATACATTGAATTAAATTGATTGGACAAACACACTTTTTGAGGAGGTGTTTGTCATCAAGTAATTTACCTTTCTATGTGAACGGGATTGCAGCTGAGTTCATAGTGTTGAAATATGCTCTCTGGAGATTTTGGCGAGTCTTTTTTTATTTGTGAAAAGAAACTCAATTAATGTTGAATATAAAACCAATTTTCCTCTTCTGTCTTTTTGGTTTCAGGTCCAACCGGGCCCCCTTCCCTGTCCCGTGTTCCACCCTGAGCAGACCGAGGTGGTTCTGCCTCCTGATGGCCTGTGGGTCCTACGTTTCCCCTACTCCTACGTCACAGATCGCGGTCCATGCTACCCACCTAAAGAGAACCAGCCGCTGGCCAGCTACAAAGTCCTCCGTGGGGTCCTGCGTGCCAACACTGCCAGCCTTCTTCCACCACAGTAGACCTGCCGCATTGTGGCTCATACACTCTTCTGTCCAGCTAATTCAGTCTCATGCTTAGTGGTTTTCCTTCACTAAAGGACCATGTTGAGTTAACCGGAATTTGGCTGGATTGGTTGTAGGTCATTCTAAAACAATTAAAGTGTTGGTCTGGACATCATAGCTTCAATCTATTTGTGTATTTTGCGCAATTAGTATTTTTCTTAATCTTATCTTGTTTTTGGTACCTTTAAACAGAAAGAGAGAATAAATGGAATATTATGGATCATCCCTGTCTGTTGGATTTATTTATTGATATTGTGCACATTCAATGCAAGGGGCTTATTAAAAACTTGAATGTAGTATAATTAATTATTCAGACAATATAACCGTGAAACTACATTAAAGTTGGTTTTCAATAAATAAAATATCCCCCCGATGGGCTGGTTTCGCAGACACAGATTAAGCCAAGTCTAGGACAAAAACAAATTCAATGGAATTTTCTATTGAATTTAGTTCTAGACTAGGCTAGAACTAGTCTAGTCTGCGAAACTGGCCCCAAGTGCTCTAGTTAAACCACTGATCACTAGATGTCACTGTTCACCACGTTATTAAGTGTTGTGTCACAAGACACAAAAGTATTTTCTTTGTATAAGGGTTAATAGGTCTGTCATTTGTAACATTTTGTGTGTATTTCTCATGCTTCGTTATGTTTCCTGTCTTATTTTATCCTTTTAGAGATGTAGTCATAAATGTCTTTTACTCTTTAAATTCCATGTGCAGTCAAGTGATTGTTCTGTGATATTTCAACAATGAGGTTTAAATAATATTCTGAAATAGTGAACATTATGTACATTTTGTAATTGTTAGCTGAAATCAATCGCAGGTATTTTGTTCCCCATAATTTATTTGATGTGGTTTGTATTGTGCCTATTAGTAGAATCTTTCTGTCGTGTTTTTGAGCAAGTTACTTTACTCGAATTGATTCGTCCTGGATAAGTGTGCTGAATCTCTATGCTGTAATAAAAACGTTTTCACTGGGGCTTTAATATCAATGTTTGCTGTTTTAATGTAATATCATTAAAGATAATATAGCAATTTGTCCCTGTTTATGGCTGGTAAATTGCTAAATCCACTGAGGCGCAAAGCGTATAAAGAGGTTCTGTTTATGTTCATCCTTACACGTCTGAGAAACGCACAGGCACTTGATGCTCTTTGCGCAACGATTGGTCAGTCAATACCATCTGTACCCAATGAGCATAATGTTGCTATGCCGTAAGGTTACACTGATTGGTTCTCTCGACTGTCAGTTTGCCTCAGCTTGGGTACTGTTTCTGTCTTAGCGCAATAACATCAACTTAAGCCGTGCGCTCTTCAGTATCAGATGAACGTCCTCCGCTAATTATTGACCATTGAAGTCAACGCGTAGAAGCAAACCCTCTAAACCGCGTGAGAAGGATTTGAAACCAAGTTGTTATCTACAAACGATAAGAGTCGAACATTGAATTTTCTCTATCCAAAGGTAATGTGAATGCAGTTGTTATTACGCAACTTATAGGTTTAAAACCGACTGCATATTCCCTAAAAGTTTAGATAACTAGTTGATAAATTACACTATATTATTTCTCACCGACTATGTGTAATCTGCTTGTGGCTTTATGATGCGAGCAGGATGGATGTCAAATCTCCGCATTGGCTTTGGACGCGCTTGGTTTAGATTACACAAAGTTGGCAGTGGCGTATTCTGCACCACCGCTGCACTGTATACCCTACGAGTATAAAAACATTGCTTATGTTGTGTGCCCGTGATGGAAAAAGGATATTGCAAAGTGGAAAGCGTTTTATTAGATTGTTTAGTTTCCGACTTCTTTTGTTGACAGTTTATTCCAATGCTGACAATATCTTTTCGTTAATTATAGCATATAAATAACAGGCTTGTGTGTTTGTTTTACCAGCTAGTCGAAACGTTACCACCAGTTCCGTCGACGTCATTGTCAAAGGTTCTACAATAATGGTAACAGGCTATTTTCCTAAATGACTTACACATATGAATCTTAATATTCTTTTTTTTCTTGACATTGTTGTTCAGTGTTATGGTGGCCACATAAACAGATACAATCTGTTTCGTTGGCCCTTGATTGGTCTTCTCTAAATCAACTCAAGTTGACAGAGAAATTATAGCTGTTTTTACCCACAGTAACATATCTGGTCTTTTGCTCATTTAATTAAGATTTGAATTAAATTCAATATGAAAAAAATATATACAACTACAAGGAATTGATTTGGATTTTGTCAGTGAGGCCTTTTACCCTACTTACCCAGAGACAGATATTTACCGTTATTGTAACAATAATTATATTACAATAATAGTTTGCGTTTCCTTTCAGTGGGATTAAAGGACGTTTTGCAGGCAAATCCTAATTAGCATTAGTAAGAAGAACTGAAAGTACAGCTGTTCCTAAATACTTTCATTCATTGCACCTGATGTTAGTTAGCAAGTGCTTCAACTTCAGACATACAAATGCAATTCACAAGTTCATTTTGCCATGGGTAACTATTTCTTTAAGTGATATTTATCCTTTTTTATTTGTCAGGTATGTTCACATTTTGTGGTAATGACTAAACTAGCCCTCTAATAGTCATTTTACAACCACGCACAGATACAATGGAACTCATCATAGCAGATGCATCTCTTGATATGGTCAAGAGGTCATTGTTTGTCAACACTTCCTTAGCCACTCAGTACCATTAAAATACAAATTCTAAGCATAAGCACAAAATCCTAGCTTTTGGCACAGGATCCCTGTGGATACGTCATGCAGTGCAACAGAGATGGGGATGAGTGGGAGCCCGGGGCTGTCTGAGGAGTCTTTCTCTGAGTCAGTATGAATACTGATGGATGTGTATGGAGGGTTGTTGTGAGCCCGGGGCTGTCTGAGGAGTCTTTCTCTGAGTCAGTATGAATACTGATGGATGTGTATGGAGGGTTGTCGTGAGCCCGGGGCTGTCTGAGGAGTCTTTCTCTGAGTCAGTATGAATACTGATGGATGT
>JACXGK010002445.1:23156-54773 GCA_016801125.1 Novumbra hubbsi | reverse complement strand
TGACAGAGTCGTGTCATACGGCCTCGTTGACAGAGTCGTGTCATACGTCCTCGTTGACAGAGTCGTGTCATACGGCCTCGTTGACAGAGTCGTGTCATACGTCCTCGTTGACAGAGTCGTGTCATACGGCCTCGTTGACAGAGTCGTGTCATACGGCCTCGTTGACAGAGTCGTGTCATACGGCCTCGTTGACAGAGTCGTGTCATACGGCCTCGTTGACAGAGTTGTGTCATACGGCCTCGTTGACGGAGTCGTGTTATACGGCCTTAATGACAGAGACAATACATGAATTCATTGGACTCCTAAGCGTCCTGTTGGTACAAAGGCTCAGTTTACACATGCCACCCAATTCAGATTTTGTTTGCAATTAATTTTATTTGTTTTGACTAATGCGATGAAAATATATATTGTTAAAAAAAATATAAACACAACACGCAACAAATTCGAGACATTTGACTGAGCAGGTGAGAGTACAGACATGAGAAATGTCTGGGACATTATTTCAGCTTCTGAAAGATGCTACCAACATTTAACAGGTTGGGTTTATGTTCTTAAATCAGTGCATATGAATCTGATTTTCTTCTGGTTTTAATTCGGTGCATATTAATCTTCTGCTGAAGCCTGTACAGTCCGTGGGCTCAAGCTGTTTTGATCCACCGGGTGGACAGATGGGTCTGTCAGGCATGTCCGCAGCAGTGTTAACCTTTAAGTAGACTGTGATCCAACAGGTTGTGTGGGAGTGTGTCTTCATGTTACCAAATTATTTATAAAGTAACAGATTATCTCATGCTCGTTTCACAAGGCCCTCCAGAGGGTAGTGAAGTCAGAGGAACGCATCATCAGCTGCCATCTTCCCTCCATACAAGACATTTAACACACAAGGTGTCTTAGGAAATTACGGGACAGCATAAAAGACTACAGAAACCCTCAAGTTCAACAGCACAACAGATTTTCTATGTGCACAAATGGTTACAGTGCAAAACTCTACAGTTACGGTGGATACCTGTACTATAATAACACGACTCTCCACATACTGACCGAGTAACGGTGGATATCTGTACTATAATAACACGGCCCTCCACATACTGACCGAGTAACGGTGGATATCTGTACTATAATTACACGGCCCTCCACATTCTGACCAAGTAACGGTGGATATCTGTACTATAATAACATGGTCTTCCTACTCCAGAACAACACGTTTCATTGTTTCTATGAAGGCATTTGTAACACTTCCTGTCTTATCGCCAACCGTGCAGGGACTCTTCCAGTAGAGGCACTCGCAGCCTGCTAGTAAGTCTGTGAGTGAGGAGAGGGAAGAGGAGGTGGGGGGGGGGAGTTTGTGGGTGGTGGGTAAGTCAGTGACTGACAGACTGTGGAGAGGGAAGAGGAGGTGGGGGAGGTAGGTTACTCAGTGTGTGACTCAGTCAGCAAGGTATGTTTATCATATACTGTATGTGACAGACTTATTGTAATATTTAAATTCTCAGTGTTAAATCAATCCCATTATACTTTTCAATAGTATTGTTCATTCTCCCATTCTACTGCAAGCAAGGCTGGTACTTCTAGTTTGGCAAATAAGAGAAAACACAGTTCCAATGGCAATTTCCTGCCATTGAAAACATTGTGGGACAGAGTACAGTGCAGTTAACACCTACATTCTAATTAAAGTAATAAAACCATAAATCACTCAGTTAGTTGTGCCTGTTGTAACCTGCCATGTCTTAAAATGCCCAATGTTATATTTTCCAACATAAACAGTGCAAGTGTTGTTCTGAAACATAATGAGCTACCTAGCAATACCTGCCCAACTCTCTCCAACTCACGGTCTCAAAGTCTTTCCATAATTATTTCACACACAGCAACCCTCCAGTCAGCAAACAGGTCTCTGTCAGACTAACCCTATAGACTAACCCTAACCCTACAGACTAACCCTACAGACTAACCCTAACCCTAAAGACTAACCCCAAGCCTGCTTAAGTCAGCTATTGTAGTCAGGCAGAATCTTCTCCATTGTAAATCCTACAAATGGGCCTCTAAATCTTTCATGTCTTCTCTCCCGTTTAAACTTAGGAGGACATGATCACTTGGCCCGAGCATCCGGAAAACCAGACTCAGAAGACAATTTGCTCCCCCTCTAAAGCCCTCCGGGTTTGTTGCAAATCAAGATGACACCTGAGGATTCCAACTGCCACTCTGCTGACCACCCCCCCCCTTATTTTCACCGCTCCTAGCATGGTTCCTCTCTAGATTTTTCCATAAAACCAACAAACGGAAACAACTGACAACTCTGGATAAGAGCGTGTCTATGTAAGAGAGAATGAGAAGAGGAGTGTAGAAGTCCTGAACCCACCGAAGAGGAGCGTAGGCGTCCTCACCCCACAGAAGGGGGGCATAGGCTTCCTCACCCCACATTAGGGGACCGTAGACGTTCTTACCCCACGGAGGGCAGAGTAGATGTTCTTACCCCACATCTTCGTAGAACTGCTCCAGGTCATCTTTCTGTTCCCCCAGAGATAGTTCCAGGTCCAGATAGTTCCCATTGGGGGCCAGCTGGAGACCACACTCCTCCAACTGGGGAACAAACACAGGGACATGAACGTCACACACACACACACCTTGATGGGGGCCAGAGGCAAGGCACACTCCAACGGAGGCAGAATGAAGTAAGGGACAGTCACCTCAGACAGGGGATGAGTACACACATGCTCACAAAGCAACGGTGTCTTAATAGAACCGTGTTGACTGCTGGCTAGTTAGATAACATCCAGGGCAGCTGAACATATGCTTTTAAAGAATGGGTTCAAAACCTGCCCACGACTCATTTAGGAAAAACGTGTCCTATACATCTTACCCCAGTCTCTATAAAATAAATGCCTTCAAAAAGGGTTAATCATATAAAAAAAATACACCTAAAACAAATGCCTTCAAAATATACAGTGTAGTTATATAAAAAATGCTTTCATCTCACTGAGAATCACACTTCCTTTAATTCTGGCATTGTTCACTGCTGTATCACATCCAACTTGACAGCACTAAATAAACCTCTAGCCGCCAAAGGCCCAAGAAAATCTCAGCATTCTTTGCAGATTGGAACATTTGGGATGAATGGTACTACATCTTCCTCACAACAATGTTACACCAAGGCAGGTACTTCGGTCTGATTTGGGGGTCAGAATGCACATTTCTGGGGCCGACGCCATCCCCTGATGTCATCCCCTGATGTCATCCGCTGATAACGCTAGTGTTGCAGCAGTCGCCCGGCTAAACTCTGACATGCCTTCTGGTGTGGTCAGAGGGAGGTAGCAAAAGCCACGCCCGTACTATTTCTATGGCTCAGAACTCACGTCGGGCTGCATACTTTCCACGGGTGCAGGCTACATACCATACCGTGGACGTGTGGCCTCGTGACCTTAGAATACCAGCCGATCCAGACAGAAAAGCACCGCAATAACAAAAGTTGGGACAAAGACTCGAGGGTCTTGTCTCAACCTTTCTGCAAAACAACAGAAAGGACGTCAGCTCCAGTGGGGGAACAATCTAGCCTGGGTGCCAGGTCAGAGTATGCTCACGTCAGGCCACTATGTCTTGGCAGACAAAGAAAGGGACTGAACAAGAGCACTAGGAGATCTTTGAACAGGTGAAGAGGAAGAAATAATTTTAGAACCACACAGAATTAGAGCAGGACATTGTCATGTTGACCAACAAGCATCAATGGTCAGACCGAGGAGCCTGCGATTGTCCTGATTCATTCCAAATCCCAGGCACCCTTGGACAGTGGGGTTACAGGTCACCAGTGCCGGCCCTATGCAGAATTTAAGTTGGGCCCCCTCCACTTTAGTGGTCTGAGGCTTACTAGCAGTCTGGGGCCCCCTGGCAATTAGGGGCCCTAAACCACCGCATATGCCTAGGACCGGCCCTGTAGGTGACAGATACACTATTCCATAGAGCACCATATTATTATTTTTTCAAGCGTTCTTTCGTTTCGCACACGTTCTGATTTTTAGGACGTGCGCACACCTACCTCTGTCCCAGAGTAGAATTACCTTGGTCCCGCTATTTATTTTTCCTTCAAGTTCAGATGTATGCGCGCACACCACGTCGGACTGTGCGAGAGAATTGTTCAACATGTCACGCCGACACGCTCTAATTTGGTCGCCGACGTACATTAACTCCTGCAAAGTAGGATCGAGAACGAGCTACTGCTCATCTAGCCAACACTCTCACCTCCACCTTTCAACACTTTACTCTCGAATATGGTATACAATTCATGACTTAGAAAGCAAAAATGCTGAACTATTTGGGAGTCATTTAGGAAACAAGCTGTGTGTGTACGATGCTGCAGTTCGGTGCTGCTAGAGCAGGCCACTTCGCTATTGCTTATCTTGTGTTTACCGCCCCCACCCTTTCCGTGGGTATTCATTCCATGTCAACCAATTAAAGAGGCAGGTCAGAGGTCAGAAAAACAGTTAGTGCAACAAGAAAGACTTCACCAGTAACAAACAATATAGATTAAAACTAACAACAGGAGCAAAACCTTCCCGTGCTAATTCATGATAAGTTTGAACAATTTAAACGTTTCCGTGGAATCAAAGATCGCTGTAATCTACTGTATCTGGACATTTTTTCATAGGAAAAGTCCACTACAGCACGCACAAATAAAATGTATCATTTCCAAAGCCTTGGGGGGACAGAGATTTGCCCATCCAGTTATGTTTCTCCAGAAACACTGCAAATGGTATATGAATTAGACACGCGCACACTCATTTCTAATAAATCAGTCATTTCTTCCTGGAGGCGGCCTGACTTACAAGCATTGGCTAATTACGTTTTTCCCGCATAAAAACATTGTCCATTCCACGTAACGTACATACCACTACAAAGTTGCTATTAAACGGTAATGTTAATGGTTGCCGCCCCGGGTATACGGTCTCCTACAGACACACACATCAAACGTTTAATTCACACTTTGGTTTCCATTCGCTTAGAGATTCAATTTGGAATTTGGCCCGCAAATATCCATAGCACTGGAAATGCCCCATCATCAACTGCCAGGAAGTATGTGTACATCCGAAACCGCTCCATTGTTTAGACTACGATGCATGCACCTTATTTACTATAAAAGTTGTTCATTATAAGGGAATGGGGTTCTGTCTGGGGTCTGGTTCACCTGGAGCACGGGAGCAATTACGTGGATTTGTAAAGGAATTCTTTAATTATAGATAAGCAGTTGCTGGCTCATATCAGAGGAGGCGCTTGGTTTCGAGACCGTTAGAAACGCGTATTCGTCTTGAACGCAAATTTGGATTAAATCAGAACATTCTGTATCAGAGATAGGAAGTTGTCTGACCAACTGTTTATTAAAAACAAATCACCTGCAGTCATGTGGAGGATTAGATCATCTATCTCTGGCAATAAAGTATTTGCCGTCTACCAAAGATATGACCCTCCTGTTGTGGATACAGTAGGAGGTAAATAAGGCATTACTATTATATCACAACAGCTTTATGTAGACCGCTGGTGGCTTCGGCGTAGTCCAAACAAACCCGTGTATTTTAGCCAGAAGAATATGTCCCGACTCCAACTCACCTTCAGCTGTGCGCCTAGAAGTTTGTGAACGCCGGCTATCTGTTCATTCAAAGCGAGGTTTTCATCCAGATCATACGGCGGCGGTCTACGCGGCTCCGGAAAGTTAGTGCAGACGAATGGGTCAGAGTCCTCCAGAAATTGCACTCGGCACGTTATAGTAGCCATAGCTTTTTCGGCCAGCTGGGAAAAAAGTTGTCCTGCGGTCAGTCAATGCCTAATTCAGTTTTTTTCCTGTGGTTCTAAACCACAATTTAAATAAGAAAGAGCGCAGACCACTTCAACACTTGACGCTTTCTGTGAATCCGTCGACTAAAGACTGGTACTGCTTTACCAGGGCCGTACCTCAAGGAACTGTGTGACGTACCCAATCATGAAGCCGTGCGACCAGAAGCGGAGAACTCTAGAGGTGGAGATTGGACAACAGTTCTGCTGAGACAATTAAATGTGCCAATACGTTGGAAACATTACACCTAATGAACAAATACTGTACGCGTAATATTAACAGAGCAATCCATTATGTAATCACGTAATTAGAATGCTTGTTAGTACAATCTGCATAATTGTAAAGTTAAATAATTAGTCAAATTAAAACGAAATATGAGATACATTCAGGTTAAATAATGAAATGCCGGATAAAGGGATAATTACATGCGTTATCATAGAACAACTATGGGGGTGTCATTGTGTCAAAAGTTTAGTATTTGACGGTATATAGTGCACTCTGCTGGAAAATCGGTGGAAGTGTAGAATTTGTAAATTCAGGTTTCCCTTAATGACCTTCCCACATTTCTCCTCTTAATTTAGTTCAGATTATGGAACATCATCGTTAACTATCTTCACTTAGAGGACGACATCCCGCCGGTCACATAGAAGGCTATTTTAAAATATTAATTCAATTGAGTATTTTTAACATCTATCTACCCACAATACTCCTTGGAGTACAAGAGAAAACAGGTTTGTAGTATACTATTTTCCCGTCCTGAGGGATGGCGTAATAACTAGGAAATGTTTAACACAAATGCTCCAATGGCTCTGAGAGGGCTGAATTCGAATGACACTACTACTACTAATGCTTTACTGGCGGACAAACACATAATGACACTGGGACACCAATTGACTTCAATTAATTAGCAGGTAGAAGCAAAACAATTACGAAAATAGAAACTAATACGGAATGTATAATTTAGTATCAGTCCAAATGATTTTCTTAGTTCACTAATCTGACTGATTGTTCAAAACGATGTACCTCAATGAATTACTTTCTTTTTTAAAAGTTGAGGCAAAAGTTAAAATGTGTTTTACTGTATTTCTTTAGACAATTTGAGAACTGCACTGTAAGTTAAAACAATGCCACAAAACTCTCCTGGATAAGAGACCAACAAAATTAATCCCAGTGTGGGAAAACATGTATTCCTTGACGCAAATGTTTCTTTCATTCCCTCAGTTGGTTTCAATGCATGTGGGACTGCGTACATGAATCTGTTTGGGCGGGGCATTCTGTCATAACAAAATAGTAATTGGACTACATTGTCCGGGAACAGGATTACTATTATAATACCTACATGTAGGTTCTGTGGGCCCATTTGCCCTGGTAAACAATAAATAAATAGGGTGTTTTTGTGGGAGGCATATTTGCACAGTGGTTATAAAAGCATGCTGACCTTGGAGTGGTTGCAGACCTGATTCTCTGTCCTGTAATGTAGCTTCCACACACGTGTGTACTACAAGAAGGAAGGGTCCTGCTACCGGGCGATGTTCCAAGGTGTAGTGACCCCAACAAACCCCTGAAAGTAGCAGGGACCCGAGGAGTGACACGGCAACTCTCCATGGGGATTTATTGGACAGCAAAGGCATTCAAACGGTTGGTTTTTAATTGAGAATTTTGGAGGCTTACGTGTTAATACTTTGTAGTCTGGCTGTAATACTTCAGTATTTTTGGTATTTTCTATTATTTTTGGTATTCCCACACAATGGTCCTTTTGTCAGGGACAACATACTATATACTTGAGTCTTGGCCTTTCCAGAGTTTTCCCTTTCTTTTTCTAACACTAGTTTACTTAAGACATAAATGGAATAGGGCAGATTTCTGCCGTCACATTCTTTTTTTTAAATCAGTAAATATGAAAACCCTTTTAAATAAAAATCATTGTGAAATTAGACAAGAGAAAAAGCCTTTCATTTGTTAGTTATTTTGATTCAAACGGGTTTAAGGGATTGGATGTCCTAAACAACATTGCCACCACGTGGACAAATATAGTTGTATTTATAAAGCACATACCCTTTAACTACAAAGTTCTCTTTCAACGTAATTTTACAAGTGGAAAAAACGAAATATATCAATACAGTAACATTTAAAAGTTTAGACACACACCTGCTCATTCAAAGTTGTACACATTGTAGAATAATAGCGAATTCATCAAAACTATGAAATACATATGGAATCACGTATTAACCAAAAAGTGTATACTTTAAAGTAAGCCAACCTTTACCTTGATGAGAACTTTGTACTCTCGTGACATTCTCTCGACCAGCTTCATGAGGTTTTCACAAAGCAAATGTTGTCTGTTTTTCCTTCACAAACCGATAAAGCTGCTTGACTTAAAAAAGACATGTAACAGCTTCCAAAAACCTAATACTTAACGATCACTGTTTATTGAAACTATAATGGCAGTGCATGTGCTTTAAAGGGAGTTTACCCAAATAACAAAACGGCAAATCATTGTCCATCATTTGGAATTCTTGCATTTGTTTAGTTTCAAATGACGTTTCCCAAACGTTAGACCTTTTAGCATTTGTGGCACAAATCCTATTCAAGTCCAGAGGTCTATATTATATTTTTTTAACCCATCATATCCCAATTGTCCAAAAGCACCTGGAGTTGATTTTGAGGCTCAACAAATTCCCTTGATTTGAACATGACGCGATAACAATGCTTATATGGGTACTATAACTTGAACAGGGTTTGTTTCATAAATCACATAATGTCACATAATCATAATAATATTATAATTGGTTTCATGTCGTGTTATCATCTGTAAGGGCTTTTGTTGAGCTTCATAGTACATTTCAAATAAGCGACAGCTTATGTTGCTTTTGCCTAGGACATGCCCTGACTGTAATGCTTAGACTGGATCAGACCGCTTACAGAATAAGGACAGCAAAGTATAATTTTGTAGTTTGGGTGACCTATCCCTTTAAATATTTAAACTATAGCCTACTGGTCATCTGCCTTAACACTGGTGCTTTGGAGAACACGTGTATTCAAATTCAGGTTTACTTCAGTATTTCGCCTAAGTAACGCTGACTAAGGAAAAAACCAAAACCCAAGGTCACCGTTGTATATCAGTTTTGCCGTCACCACTATGGCCTCTTACCCTTTCCCTTAACTGCAGTCATTGTCTCATAATATATCTCTGTGAATATTTTACTCACATTAAACAACCAAATATAATCTCTGCCCTTTAGTTAGTGACTTCCCGATGCTCACACTGTACTCTATTGAATCAGTAATATAAAATATATGGAAACATAGGGCAACATTTTGTGTCCAAGATGGTTAGATTTAAAGCACTAGCTCAAATAACTTTATTTTCTTTGTAATCAAAAATGACAATACCTATAACCTAGAGCCGTACATTTACTGAACCTTCTTCTCCATATACGGGCCGGATTATTAGGCACACTCAGGTACCAGGTCAGACCCGTCTTCCCTTCAAAAAGTCTGAATCCAGGGCATGTTTGGCATTGGAAAAGATCCGCCTGTATGATGGCAGGCGAGTTGCGCGTTCCCAGCTGCGGCTCTGAACACCACTGCTGTGTTGGGCTGGGGTTTTGCGCCTTTGTAAACCAGGTGGTGTGACTAATAAATGGACCTGTGAGTTTATTATAGCAGCCCAACAAACACAGGACCTCTGCACAACATAACCTTTGATCCACCATCAACTTAAATGATGTAACTGGTAAGACGTACTAACAAGCGTAAAGGGACATGTTGTAGCACATGTGGTCACATAGTCTGAGGCATAAGGATATAGGTTCCATAGCTGCGCGTGTCTCTCTAACTCCGCGCTCAACTCGGAAAATAAGGTAAGGTATTGTTCTTTGTTTTGCCTCTACGAAACAGAATAATATTATGGCTAGTCCTCTTCCTCTGAACAAAGCTAGGCATACTGATCCAAAGACTGCCTTATCCTGCCACGCCAAAAAAGGGGTCACGTGTAAATTCTTTTCAAAATATTTTAGATTTCAGGTTGCATTTGCAAATCTGTTAACTCGTCACACGGTAATGGCAATTCATTTTGCGTGACCGTTTTTTTGTAAAGAAGACAGTGACTAGCGGACTGCATAGATGCTTTATCTTTTCACCTGTTGACCATCAAACAGAGTTGCTCAACTTCTCTTCTCACATTGTGGATAAGGTAGAGTTTAATGGGCTACTTTGAGAAGAACCATGTTTTTTTGGGGGGGTGGGTGGGTAGAATAAGTGTTACAGATAAACGTCAGTAGCAAGTTATTACGAAGGTTGGACAGTGAGCAAACCTCCATTAAAAAATGTTTAGTTAGATAAAGAGTTCTATGTATGGTAGTTAATGCCAAAAAGTGTGATAAGGAAGTTTCTTTTTACACTATATTTTGTATTTCTTTAAATTTATGTAATTAATTTGCATAGGAAAATATGGAATGGCCATGTTTTTTTTGTTTCCGTCAAGGTTTGGGTTTATATTGTTTATCATCTATGACCAGGGGCTATTTTAATGTATACATTTCTTTCTTTTTTCGAATTAATTCCTAACTATCTCGATCCTGTATGCATCCCCTATTGACTAGGACAGGTTATTTAGGTCGGGCGAGCCAGGAGCTATGTTACGCACAAAACATTGATAAAACATAAACATTTTATTTCACGGTCGCGTAATTGTTCGAGCTCTACTGCTGCTACCCACGTGACCCGAGGCAGCCGATACTTGTTTTGTGCTCGCGAGCACCTGTGCTGTGGTGGAGGCGCGCGGTGAACTGAACCGAGGAACGCTAGAGCTTCGTAAATGATGCGAGAAAGACAAGGTGTTCTGTGAAGCTGAAGAACCACAGACGAGATTCTAATATCTAACCGGATCGTTAACGTTGTACTGAATTTTCCTTTACAACGCCTGTGTAGTGTTGAGGCTAATTTGTTACAGGCCAAATATGTGAACATGTTTGTATCCAGGCAAGGCTTGTGTGGCCACAACGCCCCGAGATTTGTTTTTG
Organism: Novumbra hubbsi; assembly: GCA_016801125.1. NCBI lineage: Eukaryota > Metazoa > Chordata > Actinopteri > Esociformes > Umbridae > Novumbra > Novumbra hubbsi. Next base: position 43,937 of record JACXGK010002445.1, on the reverse strand, counting down.
TTTTGGATAGGCTTGGCCATACCGTGCCCAAATATCTTTAGATATTTGTTTGGTCGGTACTCGTTCAAAACAGTATCAAGAATAATGATTTTTGGCAACTACAGAGTACAGCACCAAATCGCCTTTAGCTGTCATCATGTTTGATATCCGACAGCCACTTTGATTCAACTCTGTGCCACCCTGCAAATTCGTTATTTAAATTCATTATTTATTGTAAAAAACAAATGTCAAACATTTCAGGTAAATTGAGCACATTTTTACTAGTATAATTTGTTTCAGCATCTTGCAATTTACAAAGTAATCAATAGGTTTAATAAATATTTGGGGTTTAGGGGAGGGCCACTTTCAGGGAGGTTATATGTATTTAGCTGATGGAAGGGCTATCCATTTGTATTTCAGAAATCCAACTTATTCCAGGTATTCTTGTAATTATTAAGATTGTGTACCTCTTTTTAGTATAGACATGGAAACATTTGTTGGAGAAATAAAGCATACTTCTGATGGCACTGGTGTGTTTGATCTCTCATATTTTCCCTCAGACACAAGGCAGAATGAAGAAGGTTTATCAGACATCAGAGAAGGAGAATATCTCAGGGCTGTCTTTCGTAAGTAAACTACTAATCTACCACCACGTCTCCCTTTTCTGTCTCTCACCAGGTACGATTGTAGGATGACAAGATACCTACACTACAGGCATAGCACAATTAAAATTATTATGGTACATTTAATTAACATCTGGACTCTGATGAATATTTTCTATCACATACCATCTCCTCTCTCACATTTTCCATGGACAGAGGTATAGAATTAATTCCACCATGGAGGTAAATCCAGATGGTCTGCCATCCCTAGACTACATGGAAGAAGACCCCCCGTCCAAAAAACACCACAAGTACCAACCCAGCCTGCAAAATCTGATCCCCTTCCGCTTTTCTAACCAGTAAGGGATAATCCATTCGGTCTAACCCCAAAGTCACGTTGCGTTAGGACTATGTTAAGCATGGTTTGATTGATCGTTTGACTAGTTGGCCTCCGCAGCACAGTGTAACCGTTTCTGATCCTGGCACTGTCGTGAACCAATACGATACGTTCTGTCTCTGTCCAGGTCCCACCCAATGGACAATGCCGGTTTCTTCTCCTTCTCCTCGTTCGCTTGGATGACTCCCATGATGTGGAGTTTGTTCCGGAACAGACTGGACCGGAGCTCTCTGTCCCTGTCCCCACACGACGGGTCTGAACCCAATGTGAAAAGGTGCGACTCCTGAACAATGTAATAACACATAACTGTCTAATGCCCTTCAAGGAATCACCACATGGTTTTCTGATGCAACCTATTTTGAACTGATAGCACGCTGTAACTACACGTAGAAAATCATGTTATTTCTTGATGGCTAAAGTTTTGGAAATGCAGCTGTGGCCATTTCATCAAACCTAAGTACCTTCGGGTACTTCACAAAAATAGTTTTCACACATTATCATTCATGTTTTAGAGTTTGCAGATGGCTTGGCATAAAAAAAATATTTTGCACCCATGATCCCTAATCATTCAGTGCACATCTTTTGAGTAATATTTATTCTGTAAACCACTTTATTAGGTACACCTATCTATTTTCAGGTACTACCCTCTTTTGCCTCCAGAACAGCCTGAATTCTTTACAACATTCAACGGATTCAACAAGGTGCTGGAAACATTTCTAAGGGTTTTTGATCAATGCTGACTCAACAGCATCTGCAGATGTTTTGGCCACACCCATGCGGCGAACCTCCTGTTTCAACCCATCCGAAAGGTGCTCTGTTAGTTTGAGATCTGGAGACGGTGCAGGACTTGTCATGTTTGTGGACACTCAATTGGAACTAAGGGGCTAATGTGTATCAAGACAACATGGAACTAAAGGGCTTAATGTGTACCACATCCCCAGCACCAGCATATTCGGTTCGCACAAGGCAGGACGAATCCATGGATAATAAGTTCACTCTAATACTCACCTTATTTTCGGCATGTAGCAGTAGAAATTCAGAGAATACATTTAAAATCAGACCCGGCAAAAGTTTTCCAATCTTTTGTCCAACTGCTGGTCACAGATCTCGCTATATCGTTCTTCTATGGGATTATGATCGGCTTCATCGCCGGCCACTTCAGAGCGGTCCAGCATGTCTTCTTTTGTCCTTTCTGAGGTGCTTTCTGATGTGATGGGGTTGTTGTCCTCATGGAAGACCTGCATACACAATTTTGTTTCATCTGTCAATAGGACATTGTCCCAGAAGGATTTGACCTTGTTTGATAGGTTCAATTGGGCGTTCTTGTGTCTCTCTTTAAACAGTGGGATTGTCCTGTGTAGTTTGACACAAATCAAAGCACCCGTAAACACAACATTTTCATAGTTTTCAACTGTTCAAGATTTCCTCAGCATTTTTAGAGAATGCCACAAATGCATTTGTCATTGGGGACATTTCTTTCACTGTGACAAGGAATGTGCAATGGACTGGATCACCCTCGCAGGTTGTATGCATGGCTGAAGACCTTGTTAGCTTATCGAACAAAAGTCTAGTGGTTAACCATGAGGATGTAATCAGGCCTCTGGCAGGGTAATTTATTATAAAAGTAGGTTCAAATGTAGCTCACCACCTTTTCAATGTTTGATTTAAGATGTAACAATGCTTAAAACGTGCGATTTTATTGGCCCTCTATGCTTTTGGTTTCGCTGTGCAGGAAGTCGTTATATGTCCAAAAGAACAGACATGAACTGACTGGACATTTCTTCCTCCACAGGTTAGAGAGGCTTTGGGAGGAGGAGGTGGCCAGGGTTGGGAAGGAGAAGGCTTCTTTAGTACGAGTCATCATGCGCTTCCAAAAGACCAGATTACTGGTTTCTTTTGCCATTTCCGTCATATTCACATTTGCCGTGTTTATTGGACCTGTAAGTGTTTGCAATTATTAGATCAAAAACTCAAAAATAGTTTTCTCTATGCGTGTGAACCAGTCCTTTCCCATTTTACAGTCCGTCCTGGTGTATGAGATACTGAACTATGTGGATGATCCAGAGGCATCCACGCTGGTCCACGGTGTCGGGCTGTGCGCCGCTCTGTTCACGTCCGAGTTCTGCAAAGCCTACTTCGCCTCTTTGATGTGGGCCGTGAACATCAGGACGGGCATCAGGGTGAAGAGTGCTTTCTCCACCATGGCCTACAAGAAGATCATCTCCCTTCGATCTGTCACCAGCAACGTCTCTGTGGGAGAGGTAGAGTCTTTCATTCAATGTTGTTATGGCCGTCCAACCAGATGGCTGTCTACTTGACAGAAAAGAGAACGGTCAAATGATGCCAGGTGTGCCAAGTTGGTCAAGACATCCTAAAAGACCTACAGCTGTAATTACTGTCAAAGACTCATGGGGGCTGAGACCTAACCAGACATAATCCAATTAGAAGAGCAGATTTTAAGGGGGTGGAGACTTAACCAGACAAAATGCAATTAGAATAGCAGATTTTAAGGGGGTGGAGACTTAACCAGGCATAATCCAATTAGGATATCAGATTTAAGAAAATACCCTTAAAAGTAGATTTAAAAAGTAGAAAAATGTGCCGCACTGACACAAGCTAATGTGGACATTCCTTAGGTTGTGTATCCACATCCTTGGACGTATACTGATCCGGCTTTTACTTCCTTATTTTGATTTGACAGCATGCTATCCTAAAATGTGCTAATGAAATATGGTCCGTTTCAGTTTCCTATACATGTCAAACATAGACCAAACCCTTTTATCCGGGAACAATTAGGGTTTAGTGTCTTGCCCAGGGTCACAACAACAAACGTTTTCCAGACCTTTGTTCGAACCAGCACTGCTACCACAGGGCTCTCCTGGAACAAACTGTGGGGGCCATGGTGTGTTTTGTACGGGACTCTCTAACAGTGACCCGTGCAAACCTCTTCCTCCCTCCCCGTTTCTCTGCAGATGATCAACGTGCTAGCTAGCGATGGCTACAGGATGTTTGAGGCGGTAGTGTTTGGCACCTTCCTGCTCTGTATCCCAGTGTTGCTGGTGATATGTATCGCGTACGCCTGCTATATCCTGGGGTACACCGCCCTAATAGGAACGTCTGTCTACCTCGTGTTCATACCCATACAGGTACCAACCTAAACCATCCTCAGCTATAGCCTATATTGGCGGCAGGCCTTTTAGGCCTAGCTGTATTTTGCACTTAATATATGATAGTATAGACATGTTAGTTACATTTTTGTCCATCTGCATTTGCAAGGCCATATATTGTTCGCAATGTTCCGGAACGTATTGATCATGTGACAATGTAGAGATCTCAGAAACTCGTAGCAAATATGATACATTTAGCGTTACAGGGTTTTTAAAAACATATTTTATTACAAATTAATTGTGGTATTGCCCAATGACAGACGTTAAGTATTAATGTACAATGTAAGTACAAGTCGAAATTCTCCAGGCAAATGCAGTTTATTTATGAGTGCGGTTATTATTCAGATTTGTATATACACAAAGCTAGAAAATGTGTGGTATGTTTTATACACGGTGAGGTTTACAAACTGGGAATGTATGTGTACTTTACCATGGCCAGACAGGTCAGTTACTGTATGTTGCTCATAACGTTGTTTTTGTTGTTGTTTATAGTTTGGCCATGGCCAGGCAGGTCAGTTACTGTATGTTGTTCATAACGTTGTTTTTGTTGTTGTTCATAGTTTGCAATGGCCAGGCAGGTCAGTTACTGTATGTTGTTCATAACGTTGTTTTTGTTGTTGTTCATAGTTTGCAATGGCCAGGCTGATCCAGCTCTTCAGGAAGAAAGCTGTGAGGGTCACAGACACTCGTGTGCGAATCATGAATGAGGTTCTTACCTGCATCAAACTCATCAAGATGTACGCCTGGGAAGGCTCCTTCGAGAAGAAAATCAAAGGTAAAGACTAAATTGTTATTGCAGTACCACAGTTAGAAATTACCGTTCATCATAGGAACATTTTGAAGATTTTTAATTACCATTCATCATTGGAAAATGTTGAAGATTATTAATTACTATTCATCATAGCAAAATGGTGACAATTATTAATTACCATTCACCATAGGAAAATAGTCAAGATTATTAATTACCATTCATCATAGGAAAATGGTGACGATTATAAATTACCATTCATCATAGGAAAATGGTCGAGATTATTAATTACCATTCATCATAGGAAAATGGTCGAGATTATTGATTACCATTCATCATAGGAAAATGGTGACGATTATTAATTACCATTCATCATAGGAAAATGGTCAAGATTATAAACTACCGTTCATCATGGGAATATTTTAGTAAAGATGAGCTACAAAGGTGTCACAAAAAAATCCAAGAGACGTCTGAGGTTATTGCCCCTGAGTTTCCCTTACAATGCATGAACATTGTACCGTAGACGGCTCCCATGGTGGAAAAGCATTACAACACAGTATCAATGCTCTCCTGCCATTGGGTTACAAACATTATAGTGAAACAACGTGCGATGGACTTATTATTATTATGTCTCCCTTGGTTACATCCATTATGATGCGTTCAGTTCTCCTGGCTCGTCACGCAAGAAGATTCATTCCCACGACTTGTATGCTGACGCATGGGTTTGCCAATATCAGGAACACATGTCTCATTCAAAACACAATTATGCCTTAAGGCAAAATTTAAACCATACATCAAACGTCAGACAGGCAACATTTGAACAAACACCTGTTGTTTCAAAACATTTCCTTGGTTGGAAGCAATGGTAAATAAAGCCAAGTGTATGTTTTTTTTCTCACAGACGTTTACTAATTGTCCTGACTAGGCTAATTAGATAGTGGATGCGCAGTGGTTTCTTTGAGTATTTGAACACATTTCAACCAATCCCAATGCTTAACCTGGCCAACCCCTGGTATAATTGGCCACCAATAACCTCCATACCTATTTAACAGCATCCTATTGGTCACGGTTGAGGTTAGGCAGGACACAACACAGAGCTGGAGTAAGACAATCCCTTAATTCGGTTAGTGTTTGTTTAGTGACAAAACAGTATTTTCTTAAAAAAAAACTGCCACAGACAATTTTGGAATCATTTCTCTATATCTTTGTCTGTAAACGAACCAGGTCATTTTCCCTTTAAAACTATGTCAACTCATTTGTTGCAGAAAACGTTGGATGTTTACAGGTGTTTACAGGTTTTGTGGCATCTCCTCTGGTACTTTTACCTCAGACAAAACAGAACATTCTTTCAAATTAATAAATCAATAGCTCATGTGGGGGATTTTTTCAAAGCCACAGTCCATGTTTGGTGGGTCCCTTGCCTTCACCCAATATTCTGAAGAGGAGTTTGAATATTCAAAGTAACATGTTTCCATTCTGCAAACACGTATATATGATTATGTCTGTGTTGTAGCCATGTGTTGGAACAGGGCAAATACACAACCCGTGGTTTTATCAGTCATATTTTGTATCCCACCAGACATCAGGAAGAATGAGAAGAAGTTGCTGCAGATGGCCAGCTACACCCAGAGTGTTAACACCTCCATCACCACCATCATCCCCACCCTGGCCACCATCCTCACCTTTGTGGTCCACACCCTGCTGGGCCTGCCGCTCAGCTCCTCTAAGGTCCGCCGGATCTCCAGCTCGGAGGATTACATTTGACATGATACGCTCCGGGTTGTATTGGTAGTGTAGCTTTGTTTGTGTTGTCAGAAGTTAAGATTCTTTGCTCAGAGCTTTAGTACCAACGTTGGAGTTCATGAAACTGAACAAATGTAAAGAATTTCTTTCAATACTATTACTCTATACTTACAGTGCACAATAAAATGCTATCAATGTTAAGTGTCCCTGTGGACAACAAATGTTCTGATTTCCAAGAACAACTGTCTTATGGGAATTTATCCTAATCAGCACTTGGTTTCTGCCCAGGCTTTCTCCATCATCGCCATCTTCAACTCCATGAGGTTCTCCCTGGGTCTACTGCCGTTTTCTGTCAAGGCCATGGCAGAGGGACAGGTGTCACTAACCCGGCTGAAGGTGAGACTCTTCTCTGATCTACACATTGTTGATCAACTGCATCAACTCACATGACATCATTCTACACCAGGGGTCTCCAACCCTGGTCCTGGAGAACTACTGTCCTGGTTGTTGTATACCTTTGGTAAACTAACTGTATACTAACTTTATACTCACCGGTAACTCACTGTATACTCATGGTAAACTCACTGTATATTAACTACGTACTCATGGTAAACTCACTGTATATTAACTGTGTACTCAAGGTAAACTCAATGTATACTAACTTTATACTCAATGATTTAACAACTGTAGAAAAACTGTATACTCACAATATACTCCTATTGTACTCACTCACTATACAAACTCTATACTCACAGTCTACTGCCTGCACAAATAACGGTATACTTACAATATACTCCTATTGTACTCACTCACTTTACAAACTCTATACTCACAGTCTACTGCCTGCACAAATAACTGTATACTACCTGAATATCACTGTATACTCTCAGTATTCTTAATGTTGAGAACTGTATGTCAGTGTATAATAAATGTATTCTCACTGTATACTGCCTTTATAATAACTATATACTCACTGTATACTCACATATTAACTATGTGAATACTGCATTTTTCAATTTGTGTTTCTGCATGGTGATGTATGTGCGTGTGTGTACTCTATGCGTGTGTGTACGTCCATGCGTGTGGTGTGTGTGTGTGCGTGCGTGTGTGTGTGTAGAAACTGCTATTGGCAGAGAACCCTGAGTCGTACCTGGTCCAGAGGCGGGGGTCTCCCTCAGCCCTGGTCATGGAGAAGGCAACGTTCACCTGGGCCAGACCTGATAAACCCACCGCAGACACAGCACCAGACAAGAGGGGCAAGGTCAAAGCACATGCCCAGAACGGGACTCACAGCCCGGGCAAGACCGTGTCCAAGCCCACCCTGAGAGATATCTCCTTTACCCTGCCTAAGGTTAGTGTTTTAGAACAGAGGTACTATAGCCAAGGGCCCAGCCTGGGGTGGGTGATTTAGCTCCCCTAGAGAAATGTCCCCTTGAAACAGATTTGGGTTGTTAGTCATTATGAGTGAATGGAGATGTATCAGACACATTTTTTCCCAATACTTAAGAACTGTTTTGCACCAGTAAATTGATGGCAAACAAAACAAATGTACATTTAGTCTATAGCTCAACAAATAGTTTTTGAATACTATCCCTAGGCACTCTATGGATGAAGCAATTTATTTTATTAGATTGGGTTTAGAAGGGGTAGAGGGGGTTTCAGTTGGGGTTTGTTGGGTTTGGGATCAAGTTGTGGAACCATTTCACTCCCCAGATTCTTCATTTACTTTTTCTGATCCCAGTTGAATAACCCCAGAATACAATTAGGAGGTAATTCGGAGGAATCTTACTTTGGGATTTCTGGGAATGGTATTTCGCAACTCGGATGGGGGATAGACAGGGTCAGAGATATCAGGGATTAGGAAACTTTAGCAAAGACCAGAGATGGATGATTGATTACTGACGACTGTTTGTTTTCTCTGCAGGGAAACCTGTTGGGAGTCTGTGGCAACGTGGGAAGCGGGAAAACTTCACTGATCTCAAGCCTCTTAGAACAGGTTGGTCAAAACCCAGATCCTATGATGTGTACTGTGGTTGTCAGAGGTTGGGTATTAATGATAAATAATAAATCCGTGCTTACATTTCATGCCCTAAGGATTTTCCATGGATGTGTTACTGTAGATGAATGTAATGTCAGTGCATTGCATGTAGGGAAATGTAGTTTCAAGGATTTCACACCCAGTCAGAATTGACAGGTAAATGCATGCCTCCCTCTGATGCCCACCACAGATGCACCTGCAGTACGGCTCGGTGACTGCGGACGGGTCCTTTGCCTACGTTTCCCAGCAGGCCTGGATCTTCCATGGTACTGTCCGAGACAACATCCTTATGGGGGAGACCTTTGACCAGTCTAGGTAACTGTGCCAATGCAAAATGTACCAGGGTTAGTGTCAGTTCAATAAAGCTCAATTCAGGAGGCGCAGTGAAATTACCAACTGTAAATCGGCCATGTAAATTAGAAATCTATGCAGTGCATTGTAATTAGGGAAATTAGAACTGAACCCAACCTTGAATGGTACAATGTTGTATTATACAATAAAATGTTACAAGTCCATTCACCTTTACTGACAGGTATATGTTTATATGGTATAGTCATCTGTTTTACCTCATAGCTTGTCCTGCTCAGGTCTATTCACCTGTTTTACCCCGACAGCTAATATTGCTATGGTTTATTTACCTTTACCCGACAGGTAATGTTACTATGGTTTATTCACCTGTTTTACCCCGACAGCTAATATTGCTATGGTTTATTCCGCTTTACCTGACAGGTAATGTTACTATGGTCTAGTCACCTGTTTTGCCTGACAGCCAATGTTGCTATTGTCTATTCACCTTTACTTTACCTAGCAGGTAGCGTTACTACTTTGATTAGACATTAAAGACACTTTAAATCTCTTCATTGGTGTAATGTTTAACTTTATTGCCCAGAGCAGATTTATCGCCGTTTGACTGCCGGGGTTTATGGTTGAGTTGTTCCCTTGGACTTTATGGTAGACGGACTGAGTTAAAGGGAACGAGGCCTGTCGGGTTTATTATGACGTGACCGCAGTACTTAGTCAGGTGACAGATTGTTCAAGCTTTTTGTCTGTCCTCTTGTCCTGTTAACATGGGTGTTTTGATAGTTGTGGTTGCTGAAAGGGGCCAGTCCTGCAGCAGTATCTGTGAGATGTCCTGCACCACCAGCTCCACCCCCTGGGCCACACCTTCCACAGCACTTCAGTGCTTCACGATACACTTTAGGAGGGTGGATTCTCATTTGTTTAGCGCAACTGAGAAGAGAATGACGTCATGTTGTCTCGGTCACTAGACAGTTGACTAATTAGGGTCACTAAAAAGTTTAATAATTGGGGTCACTAGACAGTTGACTAATTGGGGTCACTAGACAGTTGAATAATTGGGGTCACTAGACAGTTGACTAATTGGGGTCACTAGACAGTTGACTAATTGGGGTCACTAAACAGTTGAATAATTGGGGTTACTAGACAGTTGACTAATTGGGGTCACTAAACAGATGACTATTTGGGGTCATTAGACAGTTCACTAATTAGGGTCACTAGACTGTTGACTAATTGGGGTCACTAGACAGTTGACTAATTGCGGTCCCTAGACAGATGACTAATTGGGGTCACTAGACAGATGACTAATTGGGGTCACTAGACAGATGACTAATTGGGGTCACTAGACAGATGACTTATTGCGGTCATACACACACACTTGTGCTCCTTGAAAAAATCCAATTGCTGCAATAAATCAGAAAGTGTTGTCAGTAAAAAAAGGAAGACATAATTCCATGAAGGTATGTCCTGTTGTAGTATGGCTAGGATACACTATCCAGGAGTGTCACCAGTGTTTCTATCCAGGAGTTTCATCTGGGTCTCCATCGAGGAGTGTCTCCTGTGTCTCTATCCAGGAGTGTCTCCTGTGTCTTTATTCAGGAGTGTCACGTGTCCCTGAATGAGTCCCGATTGAACATGTACTGATATTGAATTAACAGTAATTGTTTTTCTCCTCCAACTTTCATAAAGGTACAATAAAGTCATCAGTGCCTGTAGCTTGATACCAGATCTAGCTATTCTTCCATATGGGGATAAAACTGAAGTAAGGACCCCAATGTCTCCTGTCACATTTCATTCTAAATCCCATGATAAAACATGTTTTTGTGTTCAGTGTTTAAATCAACTTCATTTTCCTAATCAGGCCGACATTAGATGCACCCTTTCTCTGTAAACACGACACTAGCTAGCATTTCAAAATATTTGAAACCGCTTGGACGGGTGACATAATGGTAAACGTTGCCCAAACCCATCTAACGCAGAGCGTGGTATGTCTCTGGTTGTGTCCTGTAGATAGGAGAGCGGGGTCTGAATCTATCGGGAGGTCAGAAACAGAGGATCAGTCTGGCCAGAGCCGTCTACTCTGACAAAGACATCTTTCTACTGGACGACCCTCTGTCTGCTGTGGATGCTCACGTGGGAAAACACATCTTTGAGGAATGCATCAAGAAGACCCTGAAGGGGAAAAGTATCATCCTGGTTACCCATCAGCTACAGGTAGTAGCGCCTAAATGTGTCATAAGCAATGCATCACTATTGGTTGGCTACGAATACAGTGCTGTGAAAATACAGTGCTGTGAAAATACAGTGCTGAGAAAATACAGTGCTGAGAAAATACAGTGCTGTGAAAATGCAGTGCTGTGAAAATGCAGTGCCTCTCAATTACTGCATGATTGTCACAATGTAGGGATTTAGGGCTTTGTGTAAAATGTAATGTAGGACAAAGAGAACGCAAGTAAACACAAAACATACCCTAGTCCTCTAACGTCTAACCCTAAAAGGATTGTTCTATTCCATGATGTGGAAAATAGATGCAGGAATACCCTTGGCTGATTGGTGGTGTCCAAACTTTTTACTGGGACTGGACCTTGATGCCTCTAGGAATTCACTATGAATTTACAATCTATGTAGTTGTCCCATTAAAAATTTTAAATTACAGTGAAATTGTCCTTTACTGCTATGTTTCATAAAAGATGGTTGTAAAATGAAGGATAGTTGAAGATATAGTAGTTACAATAGTTATACAATAAGTATGTCTTCAGGGAGTTTGTTGTTTAGTGTATTTGATACATCTAAATGATAGAAGAATCATTTTGACAGCATCTCAGCGTTTTGTAAAAAGAGTTGTACTAACCACGTTATTTCCTTGAGTTGACTAATCTTGTACCTACACAAATCTACTTAAATTTGTATGATGTCTGACTTCAAATTAATTGTTTATCAAGCAATATTTGACAGAAATCTCTGAATAGCTATTGGTTTATTTGGCTTAGTCAACATATGAATTGCCTCCCACAACGCTTGTAGCTAGCTAATTAAAGGAACATTGCATTTAGTGTGGTAGGCTATTATACATTTAGCTTCTCTCTTGTTTCATGAAGTGACTGGCCACAAAGTTGACTTGTCTGTCCTGTCTAACTGTCAAATCTGTCTGTCTGGCTTTCTGTCTTTCCTGTCTGTCAGTATCTGGAGTTCTGTGATGAAATACTGGTGCTGGATTGTGGGAATATTCAGGAGGCTGGGCGACACAAAGATCTAATGAAAGCCAAGGGCAGATATTCACAGATGATACAAAACTTTCAGATGGAGCATTCACAGGTAAGAATTTCAGGCGGCAGTCTCATTTTCTGATGTGGTTGCAGAGCAACAGTGGCCACAGCCCTTTCAAGGAGCAAAGAATAACAGCCTTTGATTGGATGTGGTGATGGTTTGACCTATTCTGTACCATAAGTCTGCCAGAGCATAGAAACAGAAATATCCGGAGGCATAGTATGTAACAGCATAGTATAATGTTAATATGCATTTAAAAAAAATATATATATAATGCCATCACATCGACAATTTCTTACACATTAGTGAGGCATCATTTAATCTTGTCTTTTAGGAAGAAACTAAAGAGGTCCCAGCACAAGAGCCAATTGACCTAACAAAGGATTTACAGGATCAGAAGGATAAAGGCATAGAAAACCAAGGTTTGATGATATACTGTACATGTTCATACCTATGTGAAGATGTATTGTACATATGTGAAGGGTATTGAAAGAACAGCAGTTTGTTTTAGTGTCTTGTTTGACATATTGTCCTTGTGCAGATGCAGGACTGTTGATTAACCTGCTATATTCTTTTTAAACTTGTAGTGTATTTACTTTTTAAGGCTTTGGAACTTTGCATTTAAAAAAAATGTTTAATACCTACAATTGACTTTTGAACATCAGGTATCTCAGAAGCAAACTTGTCTCTAGGCATTTTATTTATTTAGGGTTTAGGTATTAACACAAGGACATCCAGTAAGTGCTTGTTGATGACAAAATAGTACGAATGTATGTGGCCTTGCATTACTTTATTATCTCTAGCTTTTTGATTATATTTGCTCTGGTATTAAAATGTGTCTCTTTTTGGTCTTCTGTCTCGATATTATGACGAGACTTCATGTGCCCTTTAGGCAGATATACAAGATTTATTTCCGTTATTCTCTTTACTTAGTCATTGTCGTGGCACTCTATTATAAACCCCCCTGTGTCAGTGGATATAATTTTTTTACAGACTGTCTTTTTCAGATCTACCACATCAGAAAATAGCTTGAATGTACACCCGTTAGAATGATGTATGAACTGGTATTCTGTCATTGTTTCACAGCCTTTGACATGTCAGATGAGAAACCAGAAACATTAGGAGGAAAAGAACCTGTACCACGTAAAATCAATGGTGAATATTTACTCAGCTCTTAACATCAGAAGATATTTTAGCTGTTTAGGAGTTTTTCTAATGATCCAATCAATCAGCAGGCATTGTTTTTGTTGTCCTTGTTCATGGTTGTTGTTCGTCGTCATCATCTGACAGAGGACCAGCTGGTGTCAAAGGAGGCCTCTCAGGAGGGGTCTGTCACCTGGAGGACATACCACCGGTACTGTCAAGCTGCTGGAGGTACTCAGACATTTTGTAAATGCCTTATGGGAACAATTCTATGTATAATGAATGTATTCGAGGGACAGCTTTAAATACCGCTGGTACAGCATAACAAGGGTGCAGAGAATGAAGGGAGAAAAACGGTCACTGAAGTTGAGGATTGCTTTTACACATGAATCCCGTCTCTGACGATCTCTCTTTTGGTCTCTCCAGGGTACCTCCTTCTATCCCTGATCATGATCTTCTTCATCTGTCTTGTGGGAACCACTGCCTTCAGCAACTGGTGGCTCAGTTACTGGCTGGAGCAGGGAGCAGGAGTAGGTTCTGAAATACTGCACGGCCACTTTAATGGCCCGATTTTAAGTCACTTAATGCAGTGATCCGCCTTAAAAGTTACAAATTCCTAACAACTTGCGGTTCTTGTGTGGTTTAGGCGCATATGACCGGTGGTCAGGGGCACAACTGCACATTTGCTGAGGGGTACGCAAGATCAATGTTGGCGCCCCCCAAATTCACTCCCCTCCCCATCATTTAAAATGCTAAACAAAGTGAAATAAAAATGTTTCCATCCATAATCTTGGACATATTAGGTCTGGGCTGTGATTGCCGTACAGTGACCCATGAACAGTTACAGATGATGCAATTTGATTTGGATTTGAACTTGACCTGGACTATAATAAGAAGCTACGAAGAAACATGGCGTTGTATCAATAGATTCTATAAATATCAATATAAATCACATGGAAATTATCAACATTTTGTGTAATTGTATGGCGTTCTTTACATGTGATTTCAGTCAGCGAATGTGACAATGTCAGAGTCTGGAGACATCTCCCAGAACCCCGATCTGAGCTTCTACCAGATGGTTTATGGTCTGGGGGTGGTGGCTATGCTAGCCCTTAGTGTCATCAAGGGCTACTCCTTCACCAAGGTCACGTTGCACGCATCTTCCAAGCTCCATGACACCATGTTCAGAAATGTAAGAACATAACATGACTTTTGGCACACATATAGACACAGCATAAATATAGCAATGAAGAGGGGAAAGTAGACACCCCTGTCTTGTTCCACATGAAAACAGCTTGGCCGTAATATTTGCATACATACAATGTTTGTTCGTTTTTGAAAACCTCATCATTTAAACCTAGATTTATAGTACATTGCAAAATGTTATGTCAGTGAAACATTGCTTAAAAATGGACTTAGGTAATAAGGTTTGGAGTGTTTTGTCCAGTTTCTCAAACCTGCTAGGACACCTTTTTGTCATGCTACTCTGTCAACCAGTTCTCTCAAGAACATAACAAATTGTTTTGGGGATCTGTAAGCACAGAAAGTGTGAAAGGAAGGTTTCAAAATGATTGAACCTCATGAACTCTGCGCCTGTGTGTGTTTCAGATCCTAAGCAGCCCTATGAGTTTCTTTGACACCACGCCTACAGGCCGCTTGGTAAACCGCTTCTCCAAAGATCAGGACGAGGTGGACACCATGCTGCCATTTAACATGGAGAACTTCCTGCAGTTTTGCCTCATGGTCATCTACACCATGGTCTCCATCTCTGCCGTATTCCCATTCCTACTCATTGCCATCGTGTTAGTGGGGGCCATTTTCTCTCTCATCCTCTAGTGAGTCACCCACAAATATAACAATGTTGAATTTGTCACCGTTTGTGTTGTTGTTATTGCCGTCGCCATTATTTTTCCCCTTAAAACATGCTATTCCATTTTTGTTTGTTTGTTGCCTTCTCTCCACAGTATATTCCAGAGGAGTATCAGAGAGATGAAGAGGATGGAGAACATCAGTCGCTCCCCCTGGATCTCCCTGACCACCTCCACGATCCAGGGCCTGAGCACCATCCACGCATACGACAAGAGAGAGCAGTACATCCAGCTGTAAGATGGGTCTCATAAACAAAACACTAAAACTAACTATGCCTAACCCCTATATCTATTCATAACTCTATACCTAACGCCTAAACCTATCCATAACCTTATGCCTAACCCCTATATCTGTCCATAACTCTATTCCCAACCCCTAAACCTATCCATAACTCTATACCCAACCCCTAAACCTATCCATAACTCTATACCTAACCCCTAAACCTAACCAAAACTCTATACCTAAACCTAACCAAATATCTATACCTAAACCTAACCAAATATCTATACCTAACCGTGTGCCTATGCTTAGTCTGCATACTTTGTATTGGCACAAAAATCTAATAAGGACTGAACCCTAACTGCAGTTTTGCAGACAAGGTGCGGGCATTCAGCAAGATGAGTTATGCTGCCTATTTCTTGGATAGTCATCACAGGATGACAATCACATGTCAGTCACATGCTAACGAGATGACTGACAACAGTGCAAACCCAAGTAGGTTGCCAGAATCCAAACAGTAGTCCTTCTCTTTCACACAACCAATCACAACCAATGACCTGTTGTTGATAGAGACATTTGCCCAATACCAACCGAAATCAACTCCCATTTCTTGGCACAATGAAAATAAATGGACATATTAATGGCCAGTTTATGCAGACACTGATTAACTGGTCCATACTTATCTGCTTAACTTGCTCCAAAATAAACATGACTATCTTTCCTACAAACCGACATAACATATTTTTGTGTTATAATTCTCTATTGATCATGACCCACTTTGAGCATATGGCTTGTGTCAATAGTAAACTCACAGATCAGCACATCACTCAAGTTGCTCCAAGACACTAATTTTTTTGGGATGGGTTTTATATCAGCATCTTTCTCAGCAAGCTCCAATTTCCTTGAGCATGGTTTCCAAACACCAGTTTGCTTGAACTGAAAGTTAGACGTCCCCGGACCACCTCTCCTGCTGGGAGTAGCGGTAGGGGAGGCCATTCCATTCCAGCAATTGTTTTCTTCTAAATCCATCTGTTGTAACAACATGGACTTCAGAGCGGGATCGTGCTCACTGGAGGCCCTCAAATGCAGTTGTTTTAAGATCTTTCACACAAAATCTGAACCTCGGACCGCTTGTGAAATGTGCGTTTGGTGGAATGTTGGGATGAATTTTACCGGGGCCTTAACTATACCGTGGTCAGAGATTGCCTCAGGTAAACATGTGGCCGCACATGTGATTGTTAAGAGAAACTGGTTACCAGTGACCACTTCGAAGGCGCTGTTCCCCAACACTGGTCTGAACATAATGTATCTCTGGCACTCAGTCCTCTAGTATTTTTTAAACACCCAAAGACAATGATACGATAGATAGAAGGAACATCTTTTTCACTGAAACCCCAAGGACTGTATCTGTTGTGTCCATAGATGAAAGCAGTTGAGTAACACAGTTGTTGATTTGCTTACAGGTTTAAGGAGATGAGCGACAACAATTCCAACCACTTCCTTTTGTTCTACTGTGGGACAAGGTGGCTTTCCTTTTGGCTGGACTTCCTGTCCACACTGATCACTTTTATGGTGGCTCTGTTCGTTGTGCTCAGTCCTCCTGAGACCATCAACCCTGCTATGAAGGGCCTGGCGTTGTCCTACACCATACAGGTAGAATGTCTTACTTCCTGTTAGTCGCAGTGTCTGTCTCAGTTACACTGGTCAACCTACTGTAGCAGGCATCTCTATTATATTAGTTCATCATTGTACTATGACTAGTAGGTGTTTATCTCTTATATTAGTTCATCATTGTACTATGACTAGTAGGTGTTTATCTCTTATATTAGTTCATCATTGTACTATGACTAGTAGGTGTTTATCTCTTATATTAGTTCATCATTGTACTATGACTAGTAGGTATTTATCTTGTCTCTGGCTTCCTGGCTTGTGTGTACTCCCCAGTTAACTGGTATGCTACAGTATGTGGTGAGGCTATCCACAGAGCTGGAGGCCAAATTCCTCTCGGTGGAGAGATTACAAGAGTACATTGAGGTGAGAAGCCTACTGAAAACATGCCACAACAATACTGTAATGCCAAATGAAAACTGGAGACATAGGGTGATGCTATTTTCCATTTCACCTGCGGTGTGAATGCATTCACCTTGCCCAGGTCTAAATACGTCCCTGATTGGCTGTGCTCTGGTTTCTGCAGCCCACAAGTGGCCCAATCTGTTCCTGGCGTAGTTGTTACATCATTTTAGGGTTGTGTTAATAAGACATAATCTCTGTGTGCAGGGCTGTGTGGCTGAGGCTCCCAGGAGAGTTAAAGACGCCCACATCCCAGAGGGTTGGCCCCGTATGGGGGCCATCACCTTCAAAGATTACACAATGAGGTACAGAGAGAACACCCCCATCGTACTTGACGGCCTTCAGCTCAATATACGCCCCAAGGAGAAGCTAGGCATCGTGGGGAGAACCGGCTCCGGTAAGGACTCCGACCGACCCAAGTACCGCTGTGATACTGTTGGACGTGATACAGTTAGACGTAATACTGCTG
This sequence comes from Novumbra hubbsi, assembly GCA_016801125.1. NCBI lineage: Eukaryota > Metazoa > Chordata > Actinopteri > Esociformes > Umbridae > Novumbra > Novumbra hubbsi. The sequence continues at coordinate 25,929 of JACXGK010002445.1, read as the reverse complement.
GACATGATACTGTTACATGTGATACTGTTGGACGTGATAGTGTTGGAATTAATACAGTTGGACGTGATCCTGTTGGATGTGATACTGTTACATGTGATACTGTTGGACTTAATACTGTTAGATGTGATACTGTTGGACGTGATACTGTTGGATGTGATACCGTTAGATGTGATACTTTTGGACGTGATACCGCTAGATGTGACTTAACCTTTAAACAACCTATATGTGTTGTATCGTGTGACCACACAGGGAAGTCGTCACTTGGTGTAGCCCTGTTCCGCCTGGTTGAGCCAGCAGCTGGGACTATCTTCATTGATGGGGTGGACACCAGTGTCATTGGTCTGGAGGACCTGCGGAGTAAACTGTCAGTCATCCCCCAGGACCCTGTTCTCTTCATCGGCACTGTCAGGTAATAGTACTGTCAATACACTGACTACTCTACAGTTATAGACAGGTATTATCTCTGTCAGGTAATATTACTGTCAATACACTGACTACTCTACATTTATAGACAGGTATTATCTCTGTCAGGTAATAGTACTGTAAATACACTGACTACTCTACAGTTATAGACAGGTATTATCTCTGTCAGGTAATAGTACTGTCAATACACTGACTACTCTACAGTTATAGACAGGTATTATCTCTGTCAGGTAATAGTACTGTCAATACACTGACTACTCTACAGTTATAGACAGGTATTATCTCTGTCAGGTAATAGTCCTGTAAATACACTGACTACTCTACAGTTATAGACAGGTATTATCTCTGTCAGGTAATAGTCCTGTAAATACATTGACTACTCCACAGTTATAGACAGGTATTATCTCTGTCAGGTAATAGTCCTGTAAATACATTGACTACTCTACAGTTATTGACAGGTATTATCTCTGTTAGGTAATAGTCCTGTCAATACATTAACTACTCAACAGTTATAGATAGGTATTATCCTTAAAAAGGCAAGAAAATGCTGACCAGTACTTTTTATACCAGTGTTGTACATTGTTAGGGTTAAATACAATGTTTTGCTGTAGTTTGTAGTTGAATAACATTTTCTCTCCCATATTCGGTACAGGGCAGGTTTTTCCACTTCTAAACGTGACATTCTTCCTGCTACAGATATAATCTGGATCCTTTCAACAGCTACACTGATGAAGAGATTTGGTGTGCATTGGAGAAGACCTATATTAAAGACACAGTATGTACTGACTCTCTGGAACATTCAGTATGTTAATCTGGTGTGGGAATTTACATTAGATGAAATAAAAGATATGAAATTAGGAATATTAGCATTGAATGGTGGAGCATTGGTTCTTACCAGTCACAGGGGGTGACATATTTTCAAGCAAAACACACTTAAATATAAAGTTCCGATGTAAAATAAATTAATTAAAAGAATTGTAAGAAGAATTTCACTGCTTGGAATGACACTTTGTTTTTTTTGTGCATTTGAAAATAAAAATACTTTTGAAATCTGGCTTGTCAAATTTGGCCAATTCATCTGCCTTAATACGTTGAGGTCCCACCTTGGCGATGATTTTATCGTACTCTGTTTGACACAGTATTACAGAAGTGAGTACATATGACAAAGATGACGACGAAGCTGATGATTACAGCCACAGAGATGATGATAATGATCAACAAGGATGTCCCTCTGTGTTCCTCAGATCTCCAGACTCCCTGAGAAGCTTCAGTCGGAGGTGGTGGAGAACGGGGAGAACTTCTCTGTTGGAGAGAGGCAGTTGATGTGTATGGCCAGGGCCCTGCTACGAAACTCCAAGGTGAGAACCCACGGCAAGACATTCATTTGTATACAACCAATTATATAACAAGACTTGCAGGGACGGAATTGCAAAACTTCGTGGCAATTTACCGAATGACGATAAAGGTTTGATTGCCCTGTGCACCTGGTTCATAGATCATCGTGTTGGACGAGGCGACGGCATCGATAGACTCGGAGACGGACACTTTGATTCAGCACACCATCAGAGAGGCATTCCAGGACTGTACCATGCTCACCATTGCTCACCGTATTAACACCGTACTGGAGTCAGACCGTATACTGGTCATGGATGCAGGGAAGGTAGATTATAAGACAAACCCACATGTGTATCCATCTAAACAAAACACTCCATAATGACGAAGCAGCTATTGCTTTTAGAAAATTTGTGCCAATATATTAGATACGACAAACTGAAATATTCATGGAAAAACAAATGTAATAAATCATACACAAAAAACTCTAAATACTTTCCGGGGCACTATAGGCTCAGAGCAGACTGATTGAGCGATGTGGAAAATAATTGGTTTGAGGTGTGTCTCTCTGCCCCCAGGTGGTTGAGTTTGACAGTCCAGAAGTCCTGATGCAAAGACCAGACTCTCAGTTTTCAGCTCTTCTGGCTGCAGCCAACACTGTCCACACCTGATGTGGCCCAAGGCCGGACAAGCTTACATCTGAGGTCTGGACACGGCAACATCTGATGTTTGGACACACAAACATAACTGATGTCTGGACACGCCCATATCTGAAGTCTGGATACACCAACACATCTGATGTCTGGACACACAAACACAACTGATGTCTGGACACGCCCATATCTGAAGTCTGGATACACCAACACATCTGATGTCTGGACACACCAACACATCTGATGTCTGGACACACCAACACATCTGATGTCTGGACACACCAACACATCTGATGTCTGGACACACCAACACATCTGATGTCTGGACACACCAACACATCTGATGTCTGGACACACCAACACAT
>JACXGK010002445.1:0-23056 GCA_016801125.1 Novumbra hubbsi | reverse complement strand
TGTCTGGACACACCAACACATCTGATGTCTGGACACGCCCACATCTGAAGCCGAGGACATTAGTCTGACGTTAACACTGACTGAGGAGGCAGATTCTGGCACAACTTTTACAAAGTCTATTTGCCGTTTTTATTATTCACAGTATTTAGAGGATTTATTTTTGAATGAGTAATGTTGGACATGTTTGTGCTTCCCTTCCTTTGAAATCTCATTCGCTTCTCATCTATATGTGCACAGATTCCTGCCAGATTTTTTATTATGGTATTAGTGAGGAAAATGCTATTTTATATTTACATTTTATTTATTTGATCTTCCATCCCTTTGAATACAACTTCCATACGCCAAGATAAAGTTTTGAACACATTCAATAAAAAATCTGTACATACTATAGCAATATCTATACTTTATTCTGGATGGATCAATGCTTTATATATTTTTTTATCTTTTTATTTGTCAGGAGGTGTATTATCAATTTGAGAATGAGGAGGTCATTAGTGCCATAAATAATAAACTGTGCTCCTAATATGATTGGTTGTTAGATCTGAGATCACCAGACTGTTACAGCTGTAAAACACGAATTAAGCAAAACAGAAATAGGCTTAACTTAAAGTGACAATTTTAAAAATACAAATACAAAATATTGGATCTGATACTGCCAAAGATGCTGGCCAAATTTACACTGGTTTCCATACTGTTTCTAATTGATTATAATATATTAAACGGTCAGGTTTTAGAACTGGCCACAGTACCATTAACACTAATGTGGTGATAAATGATCTCATTGGTGCCTTGCTTGTGAATCTATCCAAGGCATTTGGTTCAATGGACCACAAAATGCTGCTGAATAAACGTGGAAATGCTGGTTTCAGTACTTAGACAGTTAAATCAGAAATTACCTGGTACATGCAGAGATTCACAAATGAGATTTTGCTGCGACAACTAAAGGGGTCCCCCAGGGTTAAATGTTGTGGCCTATTTTGTTCTCCATTTTTTTAAATGACTTTGGTTAGGACATTCAAGAAAAATACACTTCTTTGCACTTAATATTTATATGCAGTACAGGTGGTGCAAGAGTTTCAGACATTGGTGCAATTCAGTCATTACAAAGCGATCTCTGAGTTTACAACTGGTTTTAAATGATCAGAAAATACATTTTATGGGCTTTCAAAAGCTTGCTTACAGTTGCTTGATGAATTCAGCATTTTTACATCTGATGGTAAATCCATTGAAAGGGTGCCCTCATACAAGTACTTGGGTATATGGATGGACAACAAGCTTTTATTCAATGTACATATTGCTAATCTAGTTAAGATTTAAAAGTGAAGATTGGCCTTTATTTTAGAAGTAAAGCAGGCTTGACTGTAAATTCCCCCCAAAAACTTGTAGAAGCTACTTTTATTCCTGTGATTGATTACGGGGATGTTTTATATATACATGCAGCCTCCTCCATGTTAAGGAGCCTTGATTCAGTGTACCATGCCTCTCTACGTTTTATTACAAATGCAAAGTCCCTTAATCACCATTGCTGTCTTTCATTGACCACCCATAGAAAACAGCACTGGTACATTTCTATCTATAAAACATCTATCTATAAAAATCTTCTGTCTCAGCTCTGGTAGATACCAGCTACACTCCTCCAAATAGTGGCTTCTTAATGTACCTTGGGTTTTGACATATCTGAAAACCACATTTTACCACTATGAACCTTGGGGCTTGGAATGTGCGGAAACATCTAAAATGACACATTTCTGTCTGTTGATGAATTCATGGACATCATAGTGAATGTGGTTGTTTCTCTTGAGGCCACTGTTTGAATAGCCGCTCATTTGTTTTCACTGTGGATCTATTGTACATCATGTTGTGTATGTTGCATTTTACTGTGTTCCGTTTTTGTTTGGCCGCCGCCTCGGCAAGGTGTGTCTTGTAAAAGAGACTTTTGATCTTAGTGGGACTTCCTGGCAAAATAAAATACATTGTCTCACAAGTAATGGCTGCTGCACATTTCTTATTGGTGTACATTTTATAGACACAGGAAGAATGGTTAGGGACTACGTAGGGAATTTGAAAACAGCACCACCCAGCGTTCAATTCCCAAAACCAAATGTAACCTTTAGAAGCATTGTTGACTTACATTGCATTTTGGAAAAAACTTTAACATGCATGTCTATTGAAGTCAGTTTAATGGAGCAAACGGCAAAATGCCATTAATGTGGCACCATTTTGAGTCACCTGGTCCCAGACCCACCATCGTAAGTGACCATATTCACGTGGTCTCAGAGCCACGAATCAGCCTTCAGACGGACATACACCACATCTCCCTTCTCCAGCTGTAGTATGACACCATTAGATCCATTGTAGGACCCGTCCAAGTTCAGAGCGGAAATATAACCTGATAAGAGAACATTGTTCAGTATGGATACATGTCGGCATCGATCACAGGTTGAGGGAACAGATTCAAAGAAGCCAGCGACATCAAGCAATATTTATCGGGTTGTAAGCGTTGCCGATGTTGGTTAGGACTTGTTGGTAGACAAGAGTGACGTCCGTGTTGAAAGGTCTGTAGTGTCCAGTCCCCCCCAATCCAGCTAAGAATGCCACTTTAGTTTCTGTGAGAAACAATGGCAATTGTAATGAACTAAAATGACCTGTTGACACAGCAATTGATTTGTTCACACAGAACATTATAAAACAGTAATAGTTACCTGCTTAAGTGTTTATCATCTCCAGCTGGTTCTCCAAATTTCTCAGTTGGCCTAAAATATCTGCAGAGACGTATATAGCACAATCTTACTCAAGTGTCAGGTCCAATATAATAAAAAACATGTATAAACCACATTTAAACCCTACTAACAAGGGTTATCGATTGCTGAACATCAAAGACATACTGCATAATTTTGTCACAATTTCACAGAACACAGGCACAGACATGATGGAATATACCACACTCCAGTGAACAAAGACTTGGCAAGGACAATACATACAGACTGCCCTTGTGTAGCACAACATTGACCACCAAGAAACACTGAGGCAGGAGGAACTTAAATAGGGACTAAACAGTCCCTATGAGACACCGGTGAAGACAATCAACTAACAAGACAGAATTTAGAATTAGGAAAACCAGAACCAAAAAGTATAAAACAACTGGCACGGCCAAAGCATTGACCAGCCATTACAGTTTCCTTATAATCCAAATGTTGCATTTCACCTTGTAGTCTCTCTTGCCTACAAACACAGTGGGCAAAACAATGCTTTAGAGGGGATGTCAATGAGCCTTGCCGTGTGATACTACCTTCCTTCTCTTGTTGATGTGCATCCAGGGTCTTCTCAGCCTGGTCCATCATAGGGGTTCCATCTGAGCTCTCTGGTGATTCCATCTGAGCTCCAGTCCGTCAGGGTGATGAACAGGAAAACCAGCAGAGCTACGCTGAACCTCATTTTTCACTTGGCCACCTAATGTCTGTTTACCACCTGCAGAAGTTATTGGTTTGATGGAAAGGACCTGTGTTTATATATGTTTATACCTCGCTGGGAGTATTACTGGGTTCAAATAAGAAGTTAAATATTTACTAAACTTGTTGGCTGTGTTGTCTTTCCTGAAAGATCTTACCTAACTAGGCAATTGACCAATTTTACCCTTTGACAAGGTGGCATTGCCGTATGTTTGAAATTTTAAAATGTATGTAACCCAGGGGGAAATGGCACAGGAAAAACAGCTAATGTCAATGTTTAGCTGCTACAGACAACGAGACAACTGGTTTTAGTAAAACATGGTGGGGTGGCAGGGACTGTCCGTCCCTAGTTTTAACACTTGATTAATCCATGATTAAGTTTAGCCTGGGGTTTCACATTCCCTTGGGAGGACGTCCCCCAAACCCAGGAAGGGGGGACATCGAATTATTACACCACCCACTTGACAGAGACAGACTATGCTTAGGTGTCCTTTTGAATCCTAGGAATGCACACATTAACTTTCCTGGTGTTCCATTTGACCGCGGATACGAGCCCATGGACCTCAGTACCACATGGCACGAATGTCTCGTAAATATGTCTGTCCAATGTCCTCCTAGATGTGTTGTCTCTGATTGCCTCTGTCCAAGTCCTCCATGTAATTGTCACTGTCCTTGCCCCCTTTGTTGGTTTCTGTCGAAGGCCGCGGTCACAGCCCACCAAAAACATTGACGTGGCCCAGAAGCTCCTCTTTTAACATTCACCCACACAGCCAGAAGAGACCTGCCATCCCCAGGGTCTATCCTTCCTCCTCATTTTGATCCCGACTAGGGAGCTTATTTTAGCCACCACTGTACAATGAGCATGATTACTTGCTCTTTGTAGTTTCCGGATGGACATCTGTAATAGCACTTTAAGACAACGTCTGATGTAAAAAGGGCTTTATAATATACATTTGATTGGTTGTTTGTGAAACTAGACACTTAAGCACCAGAGCTATGGCAACATTATACTTTAAGCCACTAACAACATGGAAACACTTTGCTGTGGTAATACTAATGACAGATAAGAATTAGAGTGCATCTGAAATAAATTGCCAGTTCCAAAATTGTTTCTTTTTTACTTAAAATGGAAAGTGCAAATCAGGAATAAGGAAACAGGGGTTTCAGTATTAATCACAGATGTATTACAGAAGGAATGTTTAGGGTGTGAGTGTTTTCTAGTCTTGCATTGACTACATGCCGTCCATCTCAGTCAGATCAAGTACCTGCTAATCAGTTGGGGCCCCTGTGTTTTGCCAGTGTTACTGTAAGTCAGAAGCCCCATTTACACACGTTGCTAACATGTCACATGGTCGACATGTGCTGAAGACAATACCAGTGAGTCAGAAGTGAAGATGGCTGACATGTCTCTCTGTGTTCCTCAGACCTCCAGGCTCCCAGAGGCGTGTCAGTCAGGCTTGCTGAGACAGTGACGTAACAGCGACAAAACCTCAAGAACTGACAGAATAGTTTAACAATGTCACGTTCACATGAATATCATTAACATTATTCGTTTTATTTACATTGTAAGCTATTCTCGCCCCCTGATCTTTGTTTTGTAGTCAGGTGAACTTGTGTCTTCATCATATAGCTAATAACCTAACAATAGATGCAATGTCACTCTGTTCTTTCCCGATTATCCCCAGGTCTTCATGTTGGTCAAGCTCAGGTTTAGATGTTCTCCATGATATCATCGAGGATGAGGGAAAATTTTAATATTAAACAACCACACAGGTAGACAGATTAAACAGACATAGGGCACATAAACTGACCAGTTACAAACAGTAAAATATCTAGTCTGGGCTTAATACTAAATGCATGTTAACTCAGAGTCCCTCCAGCTTCAGTTTTCAGTGTATACTCCTTTGAATCACTTTTGTATTAACATGGTAATGCACATTAAAGAATATATATTGATGAAGAGAAGATTAATTGATGTGTAAATCTGTGTGTGTTCTGTAGTCCGCGTGTGTTTGAGTTTGATCGTTCACGTTGAGGTCCTAAGGCTGAGGCCAGTATAATTCTGCAACTCTTCAGGCTACAGCCAACGAGGTTCTAGAGTTATTGGAATAACAATAACAGATGTTGAGACTGGACATGCGCTGTGTAGTCTACCTTTCACCAATTCATGTCTACAGTTTTCAAAATGTAATGATTTCTTACTGTGTTTGAATCCTTCATTGTGTTTGCGTATTACTCAAAACAAGACACTTGGCAAAAATGCTCTGAAACATTATATTGCTACTTTTGTGTTAGTTTCTCCCCTCTACGAAGTTGTTGCACAATTACTGAAGGCTTAATGCTGTGGCTCAATCAATCTTGCATTTAGGTGTAGCGAAATTGAGACTTTTTTTTCTAACAAACCCTTCAAATGTCCATGGTAAATTAAGGTAATACAATGTACCAATGAGTTTATACAACATAAGGGGGACATAACTACAAAAAATTGGTTTGACTGAAATACACAAATATAACCACTAGGTGGAGAACTTTCACCATTACATGTTTGTCCAGCTAAAGTGAACGGTTCTGTTATAACAGACAGGCCGCGTGGGTCAGCCAAGAGGAGGGAATATCTCAGCGCTTATGAATACTCTCCTTGCTTCCCAGTACACTTGTAATTCCGGCATGTAAAAAAGCTATTTTTTTAATTCAAAACCTATTTTACCAGGACCGGAGCCTGGTTGTCTGTTCACCTCATCATTAATATCACCCACATGGAGTCCTAGCTCAGAACACGTCCCTGATTAGAGGGTTGTAATGAACTGAACACTACGAGGGTGTTTTCACTTCCTTCTGGTTGGAAGTAGGTAAGTAAACATGACACTGTAGCAAACTCCTGGTCGTCCTCTATGTATGTGAGGTGTAGTAAACTCCTGGTCGTCCTCTATGTATGTGAGGTGTAGTAAACTCCGGGTCCTCCTCTATGTATGTGAGGTGTAGTAAACTCCTGGTCCCCCTCTATGTATGTGAGGTGTAGTAAACTCTGGGTCCTCCTCTATGTATGTGAGGTGTATAAAACTCCTGGTCGTCCTCTATGTATGTGAGGTGCAGTAAACTCCTGCCCCTCCTCTATGTATGTGAGGTGTAGTAAACTCTGGGTCCTCCTCTATGTATGTGAGGGGTAGTAAACTCTGGGTCCTCCTCTATGTATGTGAGGTGTAGTAAACTCTGGGTCCTCCTCTATGTATGTGAGGTGTAGTAAACTCTGGGTACTCCTCTATGTATGTGAGGTGTAGTAAACTCTGGGTCCTCCTCTATGTATGTGAGGTGTATAAAACTCCTGGTCGTCCTCTATGTATGTGAGGTGTAGTAAACTCTGGGTCCTCCTCTATGTATGTGGGGTGTAGTAAACTCTGGGTACTCCTCTATGTATGTGAGGTGTAGTAAACTCTGGGTCCTCCTCTATGTATGTGAGGTGTAGCAAACTCCGGGTCCTCCGCAGTGTGTCATCAAGGACCCCTGGGGAGTCCGTGTGCTGAGGACAGGTCCATTCATGTTACTGATCAATATGGAGGCCTTCCCGGACAAGATGTCTCATATTCCCCTATAAATACACACAACACAGGTCACCAGCAGAAGGGCAAGAGGGGGAGGGCTGAGAGGGAGCTGAGGAGGAGAGGGAGGGCTGAGGAGGAGAGGGAGGGCTGAGGAGGAGAGGGAGGGCTGAGGAGGAAAGGGAGGGCTGAGGAGGAAAGAGAGGGCTGAGAAGGAGAGGGAGGGGAGAGGAGGAGAGGGAGGGGAGAGGACAAAGGGGGAACACAGGCCCCTTTTGAATCAGTGACTACCCTCTAAGGGGGAACCCATACTCCCCTCCATCTTCCACTCCTCCCTTCACTCCATTCTCTAATCCTCTGGGTTACCCTGTAGAGGGGTTACGTTGTAGAGGGGTTACGTTGTAGAGGGGTTACGTTGTAGAGGGGTTACCCTGTAGAGGGGTTACGTTGTAGAGGGGTTACCCTGTAGAGGGGTTACGTTGTAGAGGGGTTACGTTGTAGAGGGGTTACGTTGTAGAGGGGTTACCCTGTAGAGGGGTTACGTTGTAGAGGGGTTACGTTGTAGAGGGGTTACCCTGTAGAAGGTGAAGGGGTTGTGGTACTTTCTGTAAACCCACAGGCCACTACCACTACCCTGTACAAAGACAAAATACAAGATGATAGAGAGCTTTCCTTTTCCCCTCCCTCAAAACAGCCTGCATGAGGAATACTGCTAAGTGGTCGAGGAGAGGAGGAGAGATGGAGAAAGGAAGGAGAAGGACCGGGGTGGATGAGGTATCGCTCTCCTCCTTTTCATCCTCCTCTGCATTATTCCTTCCCTCTTCTTTCGCCGTTGTGGTTATTTCTGTAGTGGATCTAGAAAACCCTGAGCTCTCCAAACAGGTCGGGTTTCGCATTGTGACACGCCACGGTCAAATGAGAGGGAACAACACACAGGAGATGTGTCGCGTTTAGCAGAGAACGGGGGGCTTGGAAAGGGAGTCTAGAAGATTGTGAAAAAAAATTGTAGTTCCTTGGGGGAGAGAATTTGGTCTAACTAAGCAGACACACACAGGGCCGAACCTAAATATATTCAGTCAAGCATCCAAAGGCCAAGCAATTGTTGAGCCAGCTGGGACCCCAGCGGCAAAGCTACAAGACCTCAGCTCCCAGGCTACAAGACCCCAGCGCCCAAGCTATTAGATCCCAGCTCCCAGGCTATAAAACACCAGCTCACACCTGACCAAACCAAATCAGGCCTAAAAGGCATGATTTAATTTATCATCAGGGTCATGTGAATTCAGTGAATTATCAGAATGGTAGAATGTGAGATGGTTGAAAGAGGCCAAAAAAAGAATCCAAGGATCACAGTTGTAGAACTGCACAAACTAGTGGAATGTTGGGGTTCTGAAGTCTGAGAATCAACAGTTTGATGCCACCTTCATGTCAGCAAGCCCTTACGAAGGGGTGCATAATAGGAGCGCTTACTGAGCCCAACACACAGATCGCAGCACCTGAACTTTGGAACAAGTATTAATGGAATTTTGTGTCATCATCAGGTGAGACCAAAATGTGACGTTTTGGCCATGCAAACTATCTGCATGTTGGGTGACAAGATGGGACTTCCTAGAGGGAAAATAACCTGATACCCACAGTCAAATATGGAGGTGGACCAAGGATTATTTGTGGTTGTTTTCCTCCTGGCGGTCCAGGGTCTCTCGTGAGGATCAATTGCATAATGAATTCCGCTAAGTACCAGAATATTTTAGCCCAAAACCTGTCTGCCTCTGCCAGGAGATAGAGACCTTTTTAAAAGACCCAAACAAACAGCAAAATCAACAGCAAAATCACTGTGGGACCACAGATTCGAATGTTTTACAATTGCCAGTCTTTGAAAACCTGTGATCTGAATTGAAGAGGGGAGTCTACCGTCACGAAACTAAGACAATCACGAATCTTCAAATGTACTGCATGGAGGACTGGTCCAAGATCCCTCCAAAGTGTGTGCCTACCTTGTCAGACTTTACGGGAAGAAACTCTTCACAAAACATTGAATGTAAGGGTGTGTTACAAAAATTCCATCAAATAGAACCCTTTAGGAAGTAGGCACAGAGACAAAAATATCTTGGCACAATAAGCAGTTGTATTAGATGCAAAAAAAGATAACAAATTGTTACAAGGAAATCATGAGACATCTCTCTAAAACATTGCATGGTCATCCTGTGAAAACAACATATGTTCCTTATCCCTTCATATCCCCTGTGTCTTCTATCCTGTACCAAAACTCATTGATCTGTTTCTACCCCCCTTCTGACAAAAGGTTTACATCGACATCCACTCCCCCTTCTTCCATTCCCCCATCTACATCTCTATCAACCCCTTTGGCATTCCTACAATTTACAATCCGTTAATGCATCAATTCCGTAAAGTTACACCAACAGTTGTCAATAATTCTGAGACCCATGTCTTTCAGGAAAAGAAATCCAACTACAATTTAAAATGTTTAGTGTTTTAGAGCTAATTGTGAAATAATTGCTGCCCAAAGTATAGCTTGCTGTTTGTGTTGTAAATGTTTTGCATAAGGTTTTTGTTCATTTCGTGAACGGTGACAATACTTCTAAAGTTGACACTAGGTCTTTGTTGCACTCAGCGAACACGGTTTACACAGCGAACAGCAGAATACCGTTGAAGTGGGACCATCCTTTGGGACCATCGTAATCGACATGATTCCCGTGGTCCCAGAGCCACGAATCAGCCCTCAGACGGACATACACCACATCTCCCTTCTCCAGCTGCAGTATGACACCATTAGATCCATTGTAGGACCCGTCCAAGTTCAGACCGGAAATGAACGCAATTTGGTCTTCGTTCTTGTACAGCATGGAGTCAGAGCGGCGTTTCGATCCTGAATGGTGGTAGACGGTGAAGTGATAGACTCCTCCCACTGGTGCTGTAAACATACCTGCAGGAGAACACACTGTTTAATATGGGCAGATGTACATGTGGATCAAGAAAAAACACTCATATTTTATAGATCAAGCCACTAACATTATGCAATATCTTTTGGGAAATAGTATATACAGCAGGTGAAATAAGTATTGATGTCACCATTTTACTCAGCAAATATATTTTCATAGGTGCTATTGATATGAAAATGACAGATGTTGGTAACAACCCAAGTAATCCATACATACAAAGAAACCTAAAAAATCAGAAATTCTGTTACTTATTTCACCCGTTGTATATACTATTTGTTTTTTGTTTTGGATAGAGATTGTGAAGAAAGATATTGGAGAGTATTTTTGCTTGTAAGAGCAGTGGGCTGGAATCTTAAGGCCAAACCTGTTTCTTGGTTGTAAGCTTTGCCAATGTTGGCTAAGACTTATGGGTAGACAAGAGTGATGTCCGTGTTGAAAGGTCCAAAGTATCCAGTTCCCCCTAATCCATCTGAGAATGCCACTTTTGTTTCTGTGAGATTAAAGAGCAATTATTATTAATTATCTTACAGCCTTATTCCAAAATGGACAGCCATTCTCAGATCCCTCAAAAGATGTACAATCGATTTCAAGTCTAGGCTCTGGCTGGGCCACTCAAGGACATTCACAGAGTTGTCCCGAAGCCACCTCTGTGTTTTCTTGGCTGTGTGCTTAGGGTCATTGTCCTATTGGATGATTACCCTTTTCAGTCTGAGGTCCATAGCATTATAGAAAATAAAAAAAACATCTGCAAGTGACCTGTGCATTGGAAGACAAACAGCCACAAAAGGAAACATTTCCTGGCGTGGCATGGTAAAACCCCGGATCTCAATCCAATTAAGAATATTTGGAAAGAGTGGAACCCTGTTATTCACCAAGGTCCCCATCCAATTTCACAGAACTTGGGCAATTTAAACAAAAAAACATCAGCTGAGATTGCTGGAGGTGAATGCACTTAGCTGGCAGAGATTTATGAAAATAAAGTGGTGACAGTATTTACTGCCAAATGTTCCTCTACCTAACCCTATTTTATAGGGGGTTACAATTGTCTGTTTTATGTGTTAGTAATTTAAAAACATTTGTAGATTGAATTTTGTTCTTTGACACTATTTACTTTATTTACTAATTAAATACTTTTTTTTTTGCATTTTCCAACACTGTGGAATGTGGAAACCCCGAAGGGTTGTGAATACTTTTGAAAGCTACTGTATGATCCAGCTGTTCATTAGTAGTATTTATTTTTAGGAAATATCAGCACCTGGTTTTGCATTCATTGTCTCCACCTGTCCATCGCTGATTCCCAGTCTGGCCTCCATGTTTTTCAGTTGATCTTTAAGCACTGCAGAGACAGAAAGCATTTTGCCAGCATAGTGATCAAACTGCTGTTTCAAATTCTGCATTTATCCCTTAAGAAAACAAAGTGAACATTATTCATTATAAGGCCATCCTGCTTTTTTTGTTGATTAATATACATTTCAGGACAGCAGACATTTCCATAGCTATAAACTACACTGTGCATGAAATTGTCGTTCTTTTCACGTCAACAGAGTAAAAGCAAGGTTTTATTGGGACAAATATCAAATCACTGTAAATCTTGTTACCTTCATTGTCTTTCTGTACATCTTTCATCTGATTCTCAGCAGCTGTAAGCCTGTTCTCCATAGTTTCAAGTTTGACACCAAGTCGACCATAGCAGGTATTGGACTCTGTAGTTACAACCTGAGCTCCAATCTGGCTACTGTACAGGAACACTAGCAGAGCTACACGGAACTTCATTTTTCACCTGGGCTGTCAACGTCTGTAGAACACTAATAGTGGCTATCCGCACGTGAGGGGAGAAAAGTGTGTGTGTGTGTTTATATCCCTTGCAGGGAGTAGTAACGTTGGTGTAGGATATTGAGAAACATTTACTTAATCGATCAACGGGATTATCTGTTAACTATTACTGGAAGGTCTTATCTAACACAGCATTTGGCCATGATGTCAGAAAATACCACTAAAAGATAAATAAAATAAAATTCAAAAGAGATCTTCAATACATTTCTAATCAAGAAAAAAGTGGATATCACATAGCACACCCTAAACAACAACCTTCAGTGTTTCGTGTTTTCAGGTGACCTTGTCTGAAATGTTCAACGCTGTTGTTTGAGCAAAGAACAAACCCTGTTTGGCTCAGCTGGCCTGCATAGTTCAGTTCTAACTGGACCATCGCAGCCAGCAGAGCCGGGGGGGCCTGGATTGACACGGAGAGCGGTTCAGCATTTGGCCTTCCCTCGGCTCGGTAGAGAATGAAGGCTCCGGGTGGTGCTCCTGGGTGGCGCCATGCGAGTGCCGCGGCCTGAGGTGGCAGGGTCGGGTTGGCAGTGGGTACAGAGAGACCAGAGCATCGTTTGGGGCTGGAACCCCCAAGAATCACCCGAAACGGCAAGCTGCTGTGTGTTTGGGCTGAAACTTATTTAAAATTGTTACAACTCAGTCCATTGTGCATGGAGACTTTCAAGCCCTTTAGACTGAAAGTTTCTAAACTTCAATGTTTACTTCAATGACTGGTTATTTTAACATTTATTTTATTTTTAATAAGTCAAAGTATAGAAATATTTCCCATTAGTCCCTATTAATTAAATGGACTGTCTGAAAGCATCGTGTCCTGGTAGTTTGGACCAAATGCGGCATAAATCAGTGTATCCAAACAGGCAATTGTTTGCTACTACAACTACAAACAACATGTTCTCTACGGAAAGGGACACACCATTTCCAGTGGCCGTCTTTGTCACAATGTATGGCTAGTTAAATAAATGAGATAATGGACAGAGGGATGACAGATGGTTCACATATGGATACCTAAAGGAAAGTATGGATGGATGACAGCTGAGCTCGGGAATGGCTAAAGGCAAGACATTTTCTGAAACCTGAATAGACACATTGTGTGTGTGTGTGTGTGTGTGTGTGTGTTATCTCGAGCTCAGACCAGACCAAAGTGAATTCTGTCAGTCTGGCCGACATCATGAATCATAAACTCTTTTCTCTCCCCCCACAAAATCTTGCACAAACACACACCACACAGACTGTCGAGCAGTTCTCTGCCCAAAAAAACACAGTCCACCGCTTTAGGATAAATAATTTACTGCTGTAACACTATCAATACATGTGCATTCTCAATAACCAAATACAATCAAAACCCAATGAGCCTCCATTTCTTCCTCTCCAACCCAAGAAACAAAAACTAAGAAAAAACCCCAAATCAACAGTCCGTTTTTCATATTGCTTGTCCAACCTATAAATCCCTTTTCTAACACAGCACTATAACCTAGACACACACACTGAAACACTCACACACACATTCACCCTCAAACACCAATCTGATAAGATCTATTATTCATTTGAAAACATGTTTATTCATAATATTTAATGCAAACAATAGATCGCCCCCTTATAGAATTCTATCCTGTATATTCTAGGATCTAGATCGTACAGGATTCTATATCGACACCCACCCTTTGGAGCATTTCCCCATAGATTCTAGAACCTGTGGATGATTCTATTTGGACACCAACCACAGATCTGTATTCTATTCTTTAACACCCTAGACTCTCCCCTCTCCTCTTTTGAAATGACATTCGGTGTATAGACTCCACAGAAAGTGTACGCAGAAATCAATGCAGTGCCAATCGCTTCTCCAAGAGGAATGTGCGACATCTCTCCATAGTGGCAAACTTTACAACCCCTCTTGCACATGTCCATGGGAGACCTCTTACGTTTTTCGAATACTGCAACAATTACATTGTTTTGGACTTAGAAGCACCTGATGGAGCTGTATAGCACTACTGAGAGACCTCCCTGTCAGAGAACAACTTCTATTAAAGGTGGCAATTTGGTTCCACATATCATATCACTGTTCTTGATGAAATGGAGGCGTTCAGTAATAAAAGTTGTATAAATGTTTTTTTTTTGATTGGTGCACGAATGGCGAAAAGGGGAGGAAGTGGTTTTCCCGGGGTTTCTCCATTCGGACATGGCTTTACTCAACCCAACCAGAACCAGACAAAGAGCAAAGAAGTCCATTGCATTCAGGCAGTATCAAAAGTCTGCACCGGCACACTTCACGAGAGCCAGGCCTGGTCGGAGGTCTTCTGAAAGACTCCTGTCAGAGGAGACGGATGTCAAGGTGTTCACAATGGATCATCTCAGACCAGCCAGGCGTGACCAACTGACAGGAAGGAGCACAGCCGAAGGTAACCTAAAGGGGAGTTATAACTCATAACCTGGGTCCCAAATGGCACCCTATTCACCACGTAGGGTCAGCGAAGACACTAAGGGCTGGTTTATAAGTACAGAGACAGTGTAAAAGGATTGGGACACTGATTGGGATACATGCAGTTTACAAGTAATTCCAAGGTCGCTCCTTGATTGGATGTTACGAAGGTGAGGAAGTGTGAACGGCTGATAAGAAATGGGGAACAGGGAGAGTGGGAAAGAGGGAGGGGGGAACAGGGAGGGAGAGAGGGATGGAGGAGAAGAGGGAAGGAGGGAAACAGGGAAGGAGAGAGGGATGGAGGAGAAGAGGGAGGGAGGGAAACAGGGAGGGAGGACAGAGGGAGGCAGACAGGGATGGAGGAAAAAAGAAAATAATGGAGTGGAAAAGACATCTGTGTCTCCTGTCGTGTCCGGGTCCTTCCTCCCCACCAAAGGACCCATGGACACCACCACTCGTTTCCCCAACAAAGGACCCATGGACACTACCACTCGTTTCCCCACCAAAGGACCCATGGACACTACCACTCGTTTCCCCACCAAAGGACCCATGGACACTACCACTCGTTTCCCCACCAAAGGACCCATGGACACTACCACTCGTTTCCCCACCAAAGGACCCATGGACACCAACACTCGTTTCCCCACCAAAGGACCCATGGAAACTACCACTCGTTTCCCCACCAAAGGACCCATGGACACTACCACTCGTTTCCCCACCAAAGGACCCATGGACCCTACCACTCGTCTCAAACACGGCTAACAACATTTCCCAGGCAGACAGATTTGCTGCAATCAAGTTTGACCCGGCCATCTGATTGGAGCCTGGAGGAGAAGCGATGGGGGAGAACTAAGCATAATGGAGCTGGCAGCCCTGGGTATAGAATGACCCGTGTGTATTACGTAACCCGGCTGGCATGAAGGCAGAACAACAGGCCGGGTGTGAAGCTGACGGAGTACGCCTGTCGGTTCTCTGGCTACACCTTCTCCATCACTACCCGGCACCCATCAGCACCAGGGACACGCGGCGGGGCTTTGCACCACTGCTGAAGCGGGTAGGACACACCTCGTTGGGCCAGCGCCACTGTTCAGCAGTCAAACACCTGGCCCATCTACCAGTCCAGTTCTGTACCGGAGGGTGGCCCGCTCCTGGGGGTTCAGAGATCATTTGGCAGACAGGGTCCAATGGCTTGGTTCTGGTGACGGACCTGTTGGATTCGGAGACGTCGTCCGACAGTTCATGGGACCGAGGGAACGGGACTTGATCAGGTGAGTGTGTATTTGTGGTGTTTGTGCGTGCACCTATGTGCGACAGTGTTCAGCGTGTGTGTTCTCACATGTGGAAGTTGTGCGTGTGTGTGTCTGTGATTTGGTTCATTGTTGTGTGCCTGTGTGTGGGTGTCTGTGATTGGGTTCATTGTAATGTGTGTGTGTTGTTTGTGGTGTGTATGTCTGTGGTGTGTGTGTATGTGTGTGGTGTGTGTGTATGTGTGTGGTGTGTGTGAGGTGTTAAGAGGATGGCTTGATGTAGTCCTCCACACCGATGATGGTGGCCTTGCAGAAGAAACAGTCTTTGTTGTTCATCAGGTGCTGGTTTATGCAAGTTCTGGAAGAGACAAAGAAAGAGAGAGGAATAGAGAGAGAGAGAGAGGAATAGAGAGAGAGAGAGAGGAATAGAGAGAGAGAGAGAGGAATAGAGAGAGAGAGAGCAGGTTACAATAATGCATGACGTGTGTTTGTGTTTTGATGTTCACTCTGTGGGGAAGTCAAACACCTGAACATCTACTCAGTACTGGAATGGCACTTATCGCTGTTGTTTTTCTAATGGTACTATATAGTAATTCTATGGCACTATATAGTCAGTACTGAAACATAATCCATTGAACTGGAACATAATTCCATTGTATTATATAGTCTATACTGGAACATAATACATTGTACTATACAGTCAGTACTGGAACAAAGTTCATGGTACTATACAGCCTGTATTAAACATATCCTCATCTGTGATACTTTTCACGTTATAACCCATACGATACGAATAAAGATCCTTTCTGTAAAGAACTAACAGAGTATTTAATATGGTACAGTAGTCATGACAGCCATATATCAAATGTACACTGCTCCAAAAACGAGAAATTAGGGAAAGAAATAACAATTAAGGGAACACGTAATCGTCACAGTATAACTCAATTCAAGTTAAACCTCAGGGACGTAATCGTCACAGTATAACACTAAGTAAATTAAACCTCAGGGATGTAAGGAAAGCATAAGCCATTGTGAATCATTGTCACCTCTTTTGGTGCAAAAATTAAAGTGACAGGTACACTTGACAGGAAACAGCAAGATAACCCCCAAAAAGGGAATGGTTTTGTTAGTGGTGGCCACAGACAATATATTTCTCCATATCTTTCCTGATTGATTCTTCTCTAGTTTTGTTAGTGTCCATGTCAACACTGGTAGCATGAGGTGGTACCTGCAGCCCATTCAGGTTCCACAAGTATTTCAGATACTCCAGGATGGCACATCCATATGTGCCGTTGCAAAAAGGTTTGCTGTGTCTCATAGTGAAGTCTCAAGAGCATGGATGAGATACCAGGAAATGGGCTGTGACACTGGGAGAACTGAACAGAACCACAGAGGCTCACACAGACCTCCAAGTACCCCGAATGCTTAGGTACCAGGAAGATATCCTTAGACCCCTTGTCAGACGCTGGTGCAGTGGTCCTAGGATTCCTCATTGTGCAGGACAATGCCCAGCCTTGTGCGGTTAGGCGATGAAGGCATTGAGGCACATACACTAACGACATAGCATACATATATTATTTATTAAAAACAGATGGTTCAATCCAGACCAAAGGCTGTGTCCTTCGCTAGATTGTTTGCCGAAATGTCCCAATAAAACATTAATGTCATCATATGAACTCCATTACCCAGCAGGGCATGTGAGGGCTTCAGAGGCATTGACATTGTCACTATATGCTAATCTTCCAATGGACGCTGATGTTGCTGGTGAATGGTGATAACAGAGGTGATAAGTGAGTGTGTTCGTGCATGCGCTAAATGGTTTTATGTATTCTAGTTAAATATATATTTAGCCATGTTGCCAGTAAAGAAACACTGATCTCTTACAATAAAAGTCACAAGCAATTTCAGGTGAAAAGACAAAAAACACCAGAAACACTATGGAAGTATGAGTTGGACAATGAGATTTACAGATAGACACCCACACCGTTCTGTTGCTAGGGTACACCAGACACAGATGCTTTTTAACAGTCCAACAGCTCCATGTTATTTTGTCAACCCATAGCGGACGCATGACACAGGGAAGAGGGCTAGCAAGGCAGCATCACAACAAGAGGCATCCGGCTGCTGAATAGATCACAGATAATCAACTTAACAAGCCAAGCAAATAGCCCTGTTGTCTCCCGCTTTCCCCAAGCAAAACGTAACCTTGTTATTGTAGCTAACTACAGCAAACTACACATGCCTGGGATAAATGGACTGGGTCAAAACACGGGTAAAGTACATAAGCGGTCTTGTAAATAGGGAGTATTAAGAAGACACCCAGCTAGTGATCCAAAACACACAAAAACATCAACATTTGGTTTCAGCAAGCCTGGTTAGCTTGAGGAAATATAGGAGAGCTTTATTTGTTGTAGCCACGAACAAATATAGAAGGCAAAACTGTCCTTTTCTGCGTTTGTTTGAAATTACCTCAGCCAGGAGCAGAACACAATGATTAACATTGGGTCTTTCAAAGATTACTATCGTTTCATAGAGTCTACTTAGGTCTTCCAAATAACTATTGTATTACCTGATCTCAATTTGGTTAGGAAGGCATCTACTTTACCTATGAATAAAGATATTTCTTAGACAGAAGGAATATAGAGGGAGTCGATTTTACTGTAGAACTAAAATGTCCTTGTCCTAGGTTGTGTTGAGGAGATGTTTTTATCACACAAATGTAGTAATTAATAATACATAAAGTATTAATCACAATTTATTAATTAAATTGTGAGACGGCATTAGTAATTATAGACAATAATGAATCTATAATTATATAATTATAAAAGAAACACTGATCAATTGTTTTAAAAGCAATAAGTAGTTGGTAACTTACTTGCAGGATTTGTGTGAACAGGGTTTGAAGATGGCAGAGATGGAGTGGGCGTAGCAGATGGGACACAGGTCCTCCTCGCTGGTGGGCTGGAGTGGACGAAACAGAACAGTCAGAAATATAAACCCAAAATACAGGTCCACACATATTGCATTGTATCTGTGCAGAACACAAGCTAATGTAGAGAGGGTCTGTACCCCAAAGTGCCCTACAGGAAGTCCCTCAGGGACTAGGGACTTTCTACTGAAGCCCCTCAGGGCTTGGTACTAGTTCCTCTAGGGACTTTCTACTGGAGTCCCTCAGGGCTTGGTCCTAGGCCCTCTAATGACTTTCTACTGGAGTCCCCCAGAGCTTGGTACAAGTGCCTCTAGGGACTCACTACTGGAGTTGCCCAGGCCTTTTGAAAGTATGCAGGTTAAGTATGCCACAGAGCCATGCCAACATCAGAATGGTCTAGATCTATTGCAGTATAGATCCAGTCAGATTATGAACACTTGGAACAGTCTAGAGTAGCCATCACCTTCAGATGACACAATTAAACACCTAGTACTTAGACCTGTCAGCCTGGAAAAGCACTGGAATCTGTGCAGTTACCCATAGTTACCTACAGATGCACATAAAATACACTGCACAATGGCTCACAGTCCTATCAGTCTCATGACCACACAGACCTGCTAGTTTCAGTCCTCTACCAAACGGTTACACACCAACCCACTAGCTTCAGTTCACTACTGAACAACTACACACAGAACTGTTAGCTTCGGTCCTCAACTAAAAAGCTACAGCTAAACATGCTAAATTGTTGTCTACAAAACAACAACACACAAACCTGCAAGACCGTTGTGTACGAAACAACTACACCCAGACCTGCTAGCTCAGTCCTCTACTAAACAACTACACCCAGACCTGCTAGCTCAGTCCTCAACTAAAAAAACAACACAGACGGTTCTGCCTGCTTCACAACCACTTTGAAGTCCATGAGCTCCAGTCTTTTCCAGACCAAGGGCATTATAGAGGCATTTAAATGTTTAGATCTAGAGGGCTTGCCTAAAATGTTTTGAGTAAAAAACAATCGAGATCTCAATGGAAGAAATTGGCAGATTTGGCCCGAGACAGAAACAATGGGTCAGTGTGTAAAGAAAACACCAAAGTTGTTCAGGCCACGCCTCCCTGGCCACGCCTCCCTGGCCACGCCTCCCTGGCCACGCCTCCCTGGCCACGCCTCCCTGGCCACGCCTCCCTGGCAATACAGTATGATACACAACACCAATGTTGCCAATAAAACAATTTCCCGCACCAGTTTAGGCCGTAAACAGCATAGCTAGTATACAAAGGCAGTAACGTGTGATTGGTAGTTGATGTACCCATTTCCCCGACACACAAGCCATACAGATGATGTATATCTTAATTACATTTGGAAAACAAAGGCCCGGTTACACAGGCGGGCACACCTCACAGCCAAAGGCAACGACCAGCGCGGGCCATAAATCTACCACCACTGCAGCACTCGGAAATATCCACCCTCTGAAATGTCAAAGTAGACAAATATCTACAGAGTGTACGCAGAAAAGCGCCCCGTTTCCAAACCAGCAATGCACTGGTTTTGACCAAGGCTGGTTCAAATAGAGGATGCTGTTTGGGATACAATCCTTGCGGTAAAGGCACCCCGAGGTGATTCTCGCGGAACATGACAGTGAGGGCAGAAGAGGAACGACGTGGCCGGGCCAAAGAGCCAACTGACAAGTCTGGAGGACAGGGAGATATTTAGGGGCTGGGTTGACGTGACCTTGGTCAGTTCTGGCCCCAGCCCGGCTGAACAGATGAGGCAGGGAACAATTCAGAATTTAAAGTTTCCACAGGATCTCTATGGCTGTATTACACCGAGGGGACTGAATCTTATCGCTAACCTGAATTCATTTGGATGAATGAGGATTTTGACCAAATGGGTTGCCGCAGAAAAATTTGAAGATATCTGATTATTGGTCAAAGGATCAATTATTAGGTCCACTAATTTTGTCACCTGTCTAAGTACATTTATACATTTAAATATTTTGATAGATGCTCTTATTCAAAGCTACTTAAAAGCTACTAAAACAAGGACATCCTTTTTGCACTGGTCCCCATGGGGAATGAACGAGCAACAGCCATTCTTATCCATCTTTGCCACATTGGGCTCATGGTCCTGATCCAAACCAGAGGGTGAGGTTGACGTTGTGGAACACAGTCAAAGCTGTGTACACCAAATAGAGAGACTAAAAAGACAGACAGGCCTCTAATACAGCCTGGCTGGCTGTCTATTATAGCCTGGCTGGCTGTCTATTATAGCCTGGCTGGCTGTCTATTATAGCCTGGCTGGCTGGCTGTCTATTATCGCCTGGCTGACTGTCTATTATAGCCTGGCTGACTGTCTATTATAACTTTTTCCTGCATCCCTCCATTGCGCTTCCCCCATTTCTTCTCTCCTTCTCCTCCATCTTCTCCTTCTGTTGATCCTCCATCTCCTCTTTGTGTTCATTCTCTCTCCTTCTCCTCATTCTGTTCTTGTGTTTGTCCTCCATCTCCTCCTTCCACGGAGCATGTTCCTGCACACTAATCCTCCCACTCCACTTAATTCACAATTCATAATCTCCCCTCCCCTCGACTCCTCTCTTCTCCTTCACCCTGCTCTTTCCCTTGACTCCTCTTCTTCTTCTTCACCCCGTTCTTCCCCTGGACTCCTCTCTTCTCCTTCACCCTGCTCTTTCCCCCGACTCCTCTTCTCCTTCACCCTGCTCTTTCCCTCGACTCCTCTCTTCTCCTTCACACTGCTCCTCCCTTCACTCCTCTCATCCCTACAATTCTCTCCAAACCGTTAACTGACTTTTTTGTGGTGATTTCATGGTGAGTGGAGATGAAAGCTCTAATCTTTCCCAGTGACAAGATGCAGCTAGTGGGCTGACAGGAGCTGGTACCCCTCCCCGGTACACTCTTCAACCATCTGGGCCCCCGTCGGGCCTCCCTGGGGTACTGGATTTTGCACTCGCACACACAGGGTGACTTCGGAGCCCCCGTTCTAACTCACGCAGCAAAGAAAGTTTGCAATCTGAATCTATTTAGCAAGCCGGATATCTCTGCAGCATCTGCCCCCCGTTCAGATCTGAAATGCAGCTAGAATTAATTACAGCCTGACAGAACAGTTCACAGAAGGTAAGCATAGGTATGGCGTACGTTAACTGCATGCAAATACATCTAGATTTGCTACCCCACCTACTACATAAGAACAATTATGGGTAAGTTGAGCAATAAGAACGTCTCTCTACTACCCACACCATGTAAAAGAACACAGAATTAAAATAGGGTATTAATGATTTAAGATTACGGACTACATATCAAGACGCATTATAACCTTTTGTCAAAAACAGTTCTGGGATTTAAAGACACGTTATGTTAACGGTAACGTAAGTTCAACCAGACATCGAAGCAAATTCCTCGTAGGGGTAATCCCCCACGGGGCAATAAATCTGTCATCTGTCCACACCGCACAGATGTGGGTATTGTCTTTTAAGTATAAGGAAGTTTGTGATTTTCATTTGTCTAAATGGTTTCCCTTTTGACCGCTCATGTTTAGAAAGAGTAGGCGCTCTTATGCCAGGACTGGACACAAAAAAAAGGAATCAAGGGATGTCAGGACTGTTGGGTGCATTAAAACTCTTTGTAATGAATTATTGTATACAACTAACTTCTTCTCTCTCTCCATCCATCTACCCACTGTAAAGAGAAGACTGGTCCCAGAATTTTCCTCTCTTTACAGTGGGTGAAGAGAAGACAGGTCCAAGCAGAAATGTCCTCTCTTTACAGTGAGTGAAGAGAAGACAGGTCCAAGCAGAGATGTCCTCTTTACAGTGGGTGAAGTGAAGACTGGTCCAAGCAGAGATGTCCTCTTTACAGTTGGTGAAGAGAAGACAGGTCCAAGCAGAAATGTCCTCTTTACAGTTGGTGAAGAGAAGACAGGTCCAAGCAGAAATGTCCTCTCTTTACAGTGGGTGAAGAGAAGACGGGTCCAAGCAGAAATGTCCTCTTTACAGTGAGTGAAGCGAAGACAGGTCCAAAAAGAGTGGCCTGAATCAGAGCAGAGTAGTTCCTCATTCACAGCAAGCCACAATCCTGCTTCTGAAGCCAATGGAGAAAATGGGCAAACTATATTTTAAATGTTTCCCCCACAACCTACTTGACACAGTATAAATGCCGAGTGAAAAGAACAGCGAGAACAGTTCAAGAATTCTGCATAGACAGTAATGTTCTCGAGTGAGAAATCACTCCCCCCTTGACGGAATTGCAGACCGGTGCTCAAGTGTTCTGAAGAACTGTCATTTATTCCAAAATAGAATCAATAACCCAGAGCTGTCGGCCTGATTGACCGCCTGTTAGATCACGTCGGAGAGGCTAGGGTGGCCTGACTGGGTCCACGTCGTCTGTCGCTGACAAACTGCAGTCTGGGCTCAAAGTAAGTCACATCCGGACTGCTCTTTACACCGCCCATGGTCAAGCTGATACGTGGGGCCAAGGAAATAAATTTGTTTAGAAGACGGGCACGACACTGACTGATGAAGTTTACTGAGTGTTTCAGAAACCTGTGTGGTTGGCTCACTGATGCAGTGACAGATGCTGGAAAGTTTGTTTGATTGGTGACAAGAAGCCAAGGGGTCCTTTGAATTCCAGAAAATTCCGGGGCATCTATCCCCGGAGGGGGGGGGGGGGGGGGGGGGG
>JACXGK010002444.1:37583-54549 GCA_016801125.1 Novumbra hubbsi | reverse complement strand
GTTACAGTACGTATATATATGTATATACATAGGTCTCCACCTATACCCTGGACTTCAATAAATCCGGCTCATCGATAGGAAAACACTGCCTACCACCTCGTTACCAGCAGGAACAGACAGTGGAATCCTCTCGGGAGTTGTTCACACAAGTCGCGCAATTGGATCTACATTACGCTCTGTTCACAACACAACCCTTACATATTTTGGAGCACCCTCTGGCACCGACCAGGATGAGGAGCCATCCACCTCCTCAGCCACAGTGGCCTCTTCAGGAATGCCCTCAGAGCCTCAGGAGGATGAGCCATCCACCTATTCAGCTACACAGGTCTTTTGTGTTATGTTGTCTGAGCCTGAGGATGAAGACCCATTGGCTTCCACTTCTCCCCAGCAGGATTCTTCAGGTGTGTATGTGTGCATATGTGTGTGTGTGGGTACACGCACGTGTTTATGTGTGCATCCTTGCATAACTTTGCTGTAATCAGCCTTAATCATGCACATGCTGGGCAGATGTCATATGCAGATGTTATAGACGACTTTGCATCCAGGAAGGCAAGAAAGGTCAGAGTGGAATTTCATTTTTAGTTATTGATTTATTTAAATATTGTAGTTCAATATGCCACAGTTTGTTTCTATTTGTCATTGATACTTTTTTTTATTGTTTAAAAAGTGTATTATTTGTTTTGTTCCAAAATCTCTGAATAGAAATTAAAATAAGTACAAAATGGTATTTTGGTTTTTCTTTTTGGGGGGGAGGCGTTCGCCCAGGGAGCCACAAAGCTGCGGCCGTCCCTGCATTAAATCTATACCTAAATAAATGCTTTGTTTATCTCGCTAGCACTCACTATTGACTATAGATTATTACTATTCATGTGTAGAGCAGCGGTGGACTTATGTATGAGGACAAGGGCAGCAACCCAGGGTGTGGTCTTGCTGGGTGTGGCACGAGGCGCACACATCTGACTTCACATCTTTACAGTAATAATGCAATTAGTAAAATCAGCCACACTATGAAATGCTACCAAATTAACAACAAATCATTCATAATACTGTGAGCATATAATTTCAGACATTTGGTTGCATTTTATTTTTGTTTGTGCAAAATCGTACCAAATAATATAAAACCAGTTGGCACAGATAAATTGGTTTATTGACTCTTGGTTGACAATGCTGGGGAATGGGTAATGTATTGATGCTCGAGTGCCAAATCAACACAAATGGATAAGAATGGACAAGGTCCAAGCCATCATGTACCCATTTTAGGAACAAATAAAAGAAATGCAGAATACAAAGGTATTCAACTATGTTTGGTTGATTCGTCTAGGTCCTGAGCTACCACAATTTAATCACCAATTATATTGAGATATAATAAGTAACGGTACTATTTTCCCATGCTAGCTAGTTGTTCGTCCAACGAGTGCTATCTATGTGATTTTTCTTCAGATGATTTTGTTGATATATTTTAGGCTACTGCAGCACAAGAGAAGGGGAGCAGGTACAATAGTGTCATAACTTTAGAGAGAGAGAGATGCTGATGGGTGTTTTACACAGAATCCTAAACATTGTTGTTGTACTTGGTGCCTTGATCAAGAGCACAATGGTAGAATATGGTAGAACCATTGGATGATAGACTAGCAACTTTCTGTTTAGATTAACATGGGATACCAATAGATTCTGCCAGTCATCGTGATCATTTGAGGGGAGACATTTAAGGGCCATGATATACCCAGTTAGAATGGACCCCCTTGGAAAACGACAGCTCCTGCACTTATAAAATTTCAAATCAAGCAGTGTATATAGTTTACAATAAAACACTGTGTAACAGAATGCATTGCTTTTTAAACAGAATCTTATTCATGTAGGACAATATTTGAACATATTTAAAAAATGCAAATAACTACAGATGGTTTTGCTTACATCAGACGTGATAACTTTTGTTTGTTGGGTGGATATTCCCCCATCTTGTAATCATTTCTTTACTTAGACAATAGAAAGCAGCAATTCTGGGATTTGGCAGGATCTCAATTGAGTCCTTGTTTTTAAAGGGGGATTATATTGCCATCCAAAGGCAGTGTCATAACTACGATTTTGGTCAAAATTTAGGTATATATCAAAATAAACTTTTGGGTGTCTGTTTTATCTCGAGATATAAGGGTGTAATAACTGCAGTAACTACAAAATCGGTCATTAAACTAAGGCTGTATGTATGTGTGTAGATACCCCGGCCTAGCTTGGTGTTGTACCCAGAGTCGTGGAACTTGCTTCGGCATTTCAGTGGTTAGCATTACCAATGTGGTTAGGCTACCTGCCCCCTGAAGACTTGGATGTTCTAGTAGATCAAATAATCCAAATAACAAGGTATTCTTTGAAACCTTTGTGTCATGCAGTTAATCCATGATTTTAGGATATCAAAATGACTAGGCCTAGGGTAGCTACTCAACTGACTATGCATTTACCTCTCGCTGCGCCCCTTACTGATTTTATGTCATAAGCCTCTTTCAAACATTAAGTAGGATATATCCCTGAATGAAACCAGTTACATCGCAGGGACAAGCATGTAAATAGTTACAGCTATCTAACAATACTTGCAATAATTGCTGTGCCGATTTCCTATTTCCAAGTATTATAATTTTATTTAAAGCTATAGCAGTTTTTGTTTTATTGTTCATGTACTCCTTTATTTATTCTGTTTAATAAACATGAGGGTGAGGACAATGTTTATATTAGATAATGAAGATCAACTTGTTAAGGATGATTATCTATTAATAAAACATCCACATATATTAAAAAAAACAATTAGAAATACAAAGAAAAACTAAAACAATGTTCCTGATATAGAAAATAAACTATTAAAAACAAGATATGAATTAAGTCATTAAGATATTGTAGTTACAGTTACAGACAGTTTGCCATTGTAAACTCTTTCTAGCTATTGATGACAATACAAAGGCTGAGTGTCATATATCTGTTTTTGGAGTCCGGGGAAATATTACACATAAAATAACCTATTGAAGACTTTGTACATTATACGTTATTCACAGTATTTCTACTCATCTACCGACTACAGTACAGCCTGGAAAATCAAAGATCTTTAAAGCCTTTTTTCTCAGTTTCACTCAGGACTTGCAACTTTAACAGAGGTTTTCTAATGATCATCTTTGCTTGATTTCATACTAGTAGTACTGTAAATATCTTACATGCTACACCTTTAACAAAGATCTTGTGCAGGCTCTATAACTTTCCCAGAGTTTATTTTGAAACAATCTCTCAAAGTGCAGTACAAAGGATCCGGACTGGGCACATTAGTGTCTTTCTGAAGGTCCAGTTCTATAATGTTGTTGTAATCTTTCCATCCAGTAAAACACTGATGTTAGAATAAGTGCTGTCTGAGGGAACATGAAGTTGTTCTTTTATGGAGAGTTTCTGCATCCTCTTACTTAGGTCAAAAAGCGAAGGTAGGATGTAAAGGGGTAGAATGAAAACCAAAGTCTCCAAGCGTCATCCCTGTTACATTCTCCTCTTCAAGCTCTTTTACCAAAAGAGAAGCAGAATTCAGAGTCTTTGTCTCTCCAGAATTGGAGGTTCCCCTTTAGTGTTCCTTTTAGTGCTGCTTTGAGTTCCAGTCATCATTCCCGGTTGATTGCAGAAGATCAAATTCAGTTTGGTTGATTGTCAGACTTTGGGCCAAGTCATTACATCCAGCTATGAGACAGGATCTGCTGCAGGTTGGGCCTTTTGCATGGGTCTCTCATAAGGCACAAACGGACCAAATTCCGGCATTCTGTGAGAAAACAGGACCATCTTTGTTATAAGAATCGTACAAAAAGAAATCACAATTTAATGCAAAAAAAACCTGACAGCTTTTTAACGTTCTAAATCTTTAACTGTCAAAATCTATTATAATGAGATAATTCACTCTTTGGTCAAGTACCTTGATACAATAGGTTATGTTAGTTTATCGGAATGCCACAGTGTAATCCAGGCTTCTAGTGTTAGCAAACAACATGGTACTTTCAAAAAGCATTCAGACCCCTTCATGATTCCAAATTGTATCACATTACAGCCTTATTCCAAAATGTATTAAATAGTTGTTATTTTACCTCCATTTAAAGACATACAATATATTTTGGAATGGTTTAAAGCAGGGGTCTTCAAATCTGTACTCAAAGCCAGTTCCACTCCATTCCACCCCCTAATTAGAGTCGGGTTTAGACCTGAGTTACCAGGTGGGTGCAATTAATGAAATAAAACCGAAAACCAGCAGGCTCCAGACCTCGTAGGGTAAGATTTAAATACCCCTGGTTAGGGTATATACCTATCTATAGTAGGGCTGTCAATTCTGCAAATAATTACAGAATTCCCCTGGTTAATGTAAACGAACATCTCCAGCCACTTCAAGTAGCCAACCTTATGCATAAAAGAAAAATGCCTAAAACATGATACCGTGTTGGATCAAATGCCGCTCTCCAGATATGAGGGGATAATGTGTTTTGTACAGTAACCAAACAGAACTAATTGTACTTGGTACCTTAATCAAGTGAACAATGGTAGGACATGGTAGAACTATGTGATCATAAACCTTCTGTTTAAATGTACATGGGCTACATATGGATGCTGTCAGTTTGTCTGGTAAATTAGGGTCTAACTTTTAGACCCTTCTGTAGTTAATTGCAATTAACTACAGAAGATTACTAATCGCAGTGGACTGTTTTAAATGTTTTATAGCACTGATATATAGAGTATATCTGTATTAGTTTCCTATCAAAATACCTGTGGAGATCCCTCTTTCGAAGCGTGCGCACCCCTTGACAATTTCAGAGTCCACACTGAATGGCAGCCAACCGTTGACCATATTGAAAAGAAGAACACCTAGGGACCAGATGGTGGCTTCGTTCCCATGGTATTTTCCTTCCAAAAACCACTCTGGGGGGATGTACTCAACCGTACCTTAAAGAGGGAGAGAGAGACAGAGTTAGACTGGACATAAGGTAGTATACAACACAGGTCTTAAACGAAATGTTATCAGAAAGATACATGACCCATTTCCGGACATCCGTCTCCAGGGGCTAATAAGTGTGACAAATGTTCGGAAATAGGTACAAATCTTTCTGATAACATCCTGTTTGAGACCTGTGTCGTATACTAACTTCTTCTAACATAATCAACATTGGAAAGATGAATTCAGTCTCTCTCCTCACCTGCAAACTCCCGGTAAGATATGTTTCTCAGGAGATCTCCGCAGCCGAAGTCAATGAGCTTGATGCTCATTGTGTCCGTTTGTACAAGCAGGTTCTCCATCTTCATGTCCCGATGGAAGACGCCACGTTTCTCGCAGTGCTGCAGGGCGACAACCACCTGGTGCATGATGTTCCTCGCTACATCCTGGTCCAGTTTCCCTCCAATGGCGTTGCAGTAAACAGACAGGTCCATGCAGGGGGTGGGACGCTCGAGGACAAGGACGACCATTTGGGATAGCTCGTACCAATCCAACAACTGCACCACATTCTCACAGAGGGGGGGCAGGCACACCAAGTGCATCAAGATGACCTCGAGAGGATGGCTGCAAATGGTTCCAAGCTAAATAGGAGGTTGACAAACAGTTTAATGCCTTTAACGCAATACATACACACACACACACACACACATATATGATCACTGATTAATATTTGTCTGACTACTTACAACTGGGATGAAGTTTGCATCTTTCTTTGGGATGTACTTTATAGCTACCTAAGTGAGAGAAATGCATTGTTAATACTCAACATAGTTGTAATAATAATTCTATTCACATTTGTATGCTTTTCATAATAAAACAGCATAAAATGAGACAATGATTGTGGTTCCAACTCAAGGTACAAAAAACCCAAAACCACACAAAAGGAGAAAACATAAGGGGTAGTGATTACTTGTTTCCCATCTGTCCTTCGTGTCCCTTCAAAGACAGAACCAAATCCACCTTGTCCCAGCATCCGGCCAACTCTGTAGAGGGAGGTGAAACGCACTGCAAAACAAATATCACAGTTGAGGACATAACTCAGAACCTTTCCGTTAACACACCATTTTTCAGAATATTCAAGGCTTTGGGAGACTTCCCTGAGCACAAGAATCAGATCTAGAATGAAACAGCCATTATCAATCCAATCCAACCAGTTAGTCCTGTAATTCTATAAGTAATTACGTTTAACAACATTGTCTGCACTCTTATTACAACATTGTAAAACTAAAAACACTAAAACTTATGTCAGGTTATGACCTATATTCCTGACCTTCACGTTGCGGGTTATGCTGAACTTTGGCCATGCACATACAGCACAGGCCAGAACTGTCTAAGGTAGGTGTGTCTGCTGATGTGGAGGAGTTTGCGTTGCTCAATGCACTGCTTGGAGTGGAGACTTTGATCTTTTTAGCAGGCATAATGTTGTTTAATTCCACATCCTGGGAATCAGTCTTCCTTTTTTCTTTAGGAACTGTTTGCAGCGACACACTTCTCCTTGGCTTCTTTGATGTGGCCCTGTTCTGCATAGTTAAGTCAGGATCCGTCCATTTGCTGTTGATCTGACTTGTCTGGGGACTAGGTGATTCAGGAAGCCCGAGACGTTTTTTAGAAAGGCCTTCATTATCTCGGTCCCCATCTATTCTGCACTTTCTCTTCATTCCATGTTCTAAAAAAAAGTATGTGATTGTGTGGGTTGTAATTCTAAGGTACCAAAACAAAAAAGCAGAATTCGTCTAAACTAGTTACATTTCATAAGGCATGTCGAAATTATTATCGAAATAATCTATGCCTTTTTATTACAACAATCTTTTTGCACAATCTTTTGGTTCCAAAATCATGTTACGAATCTGAACAAAAGTTTTTGTGTCCGTTTCCATCAGTTAGGGTGTCTAGAGGGACGCAGAAAAGCATTTGACAGCCCTGCGGATAGTTATAGGCGCACATCACTTACTGAAACTTCTCAATTTCAGTATGTTGAAATCTAGTTTAGAATTGTTTTGCAAGGCAGCGTTCTGCAATTTAATTAGCAAACGCGTTTCAGTCTCCTATAGGCCGCATCAAGTCTGATCGAAAAAAGAATAAACAAACTTGTGTAAATGATTTACAAATATTGTTTGCAAATGTTGTCATTCTATACATATTTTCTAATTAGATTATCCGCATTAAAATGCATGGATAGATCAGTTGTCCAATTGCATAATAACGTTTGAAAATATAATGATTCGTCTGTGTCCATTAACTGAATTAAGCAACTGAGAATTGAAACACGTTTTGCTACGTTAGGAAGGACATTTAAATAACTAGGCCAATCATTTGCAGCACAGAGAGGTGAAACGTAACAATTCGCAGGAAAATTGCTTTGCGGTTAAATCTTGTGAAGAGCCATCGTTAACAACATTGATGTGTGGTGGTTCCAAAGCCAAGAACAACTGCAACGCTTTCGACGCATTTTGGTTTGAATCCAAATGAAAAGCCAAACTAATTGTCGGACTTGCTCCAGAAATATGCGCGCTCCACCACGTGTATTTTTACAACGTTATTAAGGTTACATTATAAAAATGACATACAATTTAGACATTTAAAGCATTAATCGCAATTATTTGTGTGAATATTAAGCGTAAAATAAAAACATCATAATTGTGACAGCCCTAAAGATGGTAAAACTAATTTAAATGTGCTCATCGTAGACATTTAATTTATAGCTGAGCCTACAGGTGGTTTCTGGACAGTCTAACACACTACTCAATAATAACATTAATTTCAATCATTTTCAAACCTTGTCCAGACCCTTGGTTAAATGAATTTGGGGTGTTGGATTTCGTCAAGCCTGTTATAGAGCCATGGTCAGGTATTGCCTAATCTAGGTAAACTCAATTAAGCACACTTACCGGTAAGAGCGTCAACATAAGGTGTTTTCTTCTGTAAGTCCTAGTGCAGGATGAATGATTGATTCATTGAATGATTTGTCCCTGACTTTTCACTTATAAAAGACCTCATCTGTCATTTACCAATTATGACTTCACAAAGCCCACTCTAAATAAGGGCGTGGCTTAACCTTTTCACAAGAACCAGAGCCAGAGAAAGAGTTGCGTAACTCCGTTGACAATGGGACTGTTTCTTTTCCAAGATGGCCGCAGGAAAGTTCCAAACAAAGCTGCTGTATGATGAAACTGTTCGAAGTAAAGAACTTAAATGTGCACAATGTTTAATATTTTTTCCCGATCTGAACAAAGTTGAATTTCGGTAGCAAAGAAGTTAATCATCTTAGCTTTTATTCTGCCATCCAATACTTTTAACGTTAGCTTAAAGTACAAAGATTGTATGCTAGCAAGCAAAGCTTAACGTAGTGTATATGTAGGGTTCCATTCCTCGATTCAAACTCTCCAGTTGGATGCGATTGTACACAACGTCAAGGAACCAAAAAAGACCAGAGTTTTGTTGTGGTCATTTAAAATAGTGAGGTTGCTCTTGCTGTCAACTGGGAAGCCATACATTCGGACTCCCTTTTTGAAGCATACAGTACATCCCCATGCAGCACACCCAACCATGACGAAAATGCTAGGAACACGGTCTTACAGATGTATAAAAGAAACACATTACTTGTTAGCAAGTTACATTTAATGACAACATTTGAAAGTATAAGGAGATTACTAAATTTGAGTTTAACTATCATATTGTAGATGTTAACAAATCTGATTCAAAGTCTGGAAACATTGATTTTTCTAAGGCGCTAGAATGCGTATCTTACATAGGACATGACTAGCAAGCCAACTAATTTCATATTTTAGTTAGTTTACTGTAACTCATGAATTATACAGAGGTCCTAAAAGTCGGAATACATTTTTTGCTACCAATCCACATATTCTTTAGTTTAATAGTTACAAAAACAGTTTCTGTGGAGCTCAGTAATTGCTCCGGTGAGTTTTCCCATTTAGGTCAATCACCCTATCCGCTATGTTTTGGAACTTTTTCTAGACTCAAGGAACTACGTGACCACATAGCTTTCTTACCCTCAGTTGACGCAACTCTTTCTCTCCATGGCTCTGACAAGAACGTTTCAAACTTCTCTAACGGAACTCCAGCGTAATTTCCTAAGGCACTTTATTGCAGCAGGGTTTCAACAAGTTATATTTAAGGCTTTTTAAGACTTTAAGGACATTTCCAAAATCCAAAAACCCACCGTTCTTAAAACAGTAAACCTATTGCTAACAACAACGTTACGGTCTGTACTTCGCGAGACAGTCGTCTGTGATTCGACCAAACAGATCTGAGATATGCCGGGCGTTTCTTGGAGTCTTTTCGCAGCATTCTTGTTGTTTTTGTTTCTCACTCTTCATATGGGCTTCCATACATTTAATTCCCATTTCAAGATTGTGTCAAGATTGAAAAACGTCTTGAAAAAACACACTGTGCTTCGTTTTCTTTCACTTCAATTGATTTCAACCACTTCTGACTGAATTTGCACTTCCACGTGGTACTTGCGGGAATATTAACAGCCAATTTCTACTATGTAGCAAGCTAAATTACCTAGCCAGTTGTTAGTTAGCAACCTACATCACGAAAAAAGACCTCAGGAGAGATGCAGCCAAAGGTCCTAACATTCCGAATGAAATCCTGTTTTTTTCTGCATGCGACCAGAACGAAAATCCGTAAACAAACCACACATTATTTTTGCATCACCTATTCACAATGCTAACATTATAAGACTTCTCAATGGGAAGGTAGAGATTGAACAATAAATGAACTACGGTGGTAAGCATAGCTAACGAAGTTAAATGTAGCTGGTGCGTCAAAAACGTACGTTTAAAAAAAAAAAAAAAATCTTGATATCCGCTGCTGCCTTTCTATCTTACTTATGATTCCTAAGGTTGCTAGAATGGCAGTCATTCAGTAGCTGAAAAATACAGTGCAATCACTAAGATAAATGAGGATGGGCTAAGGCTAGATTAACTAACTTAAGACCTATACTCCTAGTTAATGGTGGATGCAACGTTGTAGGGTTTCTTTTACTCCCCATTTTGACATCTCAAATCCTGATAAGGTCTATCTTAAATATTTGAAAATCTAATGCCAGTCACATTGATTTAAGTAATCAATTAATGTGTTACTTTGGATATCCTGTGTTGTGTATTTATTATTTAAACATAGATATTGTTTTAACCCTTTGATAGAGCATGAGACACTGCTGATTGAAAAATGTCCAGCTTTTTGTAAAAAAAATCTTAGAATATGAATATATGAAGACTCAAATTTATATGAAATTGATTTTAATTAATGTTTATTCACATGTTAAGACTGATGTGTGCATTGTAATTAGGGGAATATATATATATATATTTTCACACTTAATATTCCACGGTAACCAGGTGAAGTCTTAATGAAGTGGCCTTGCAGATGAGACCATTTTGAAGAAGCGGAATGTGAATGGCATCATCCAGACATTGCATAGATCAGACTGTCCCTCCAACCTGACAACGGACAAGGAGGAGACTGATCAGAGAGGCTACCAAGATGCCAATGGTAAATTTGATGGAGCTGCCAATGGTTAATTTGCTGCTGGAGCTGCAGCTTTAGAAGGATCTGTAGAATCAGACTGTGGAGAGCTAGACACAGGGACACAGCGTTTAAGTCCAGTTCAAACATATGTTTGAATATGTCAGCGTCGCGCAAGGCCCTACCTTGCTGTACTGCCATTCAAAGTAGAAACACCAAAGCATAGAGATGACCCAGCTACACACCAAAATCCTGAGGGTAGCAAACCATAGAGATTTATTATATTCTACTTTAGAATATTTTACTTTATCTGGTTTTTGTTCATGTTTACTGCATTAAAAGACACATTTTTCTAATGTCTTAAATATGGCTTACCCAGAAATTCAGAAACTTAATGCAAACATCAAAATCCACTAAGAAACTGTTGAATACATACCAACATTTTGCATTGGTTATCTTAGTTTCCAATCCAAAACCCTACATGGAATGTGCAATTTTATTTAAAGACTTATAATCTAAAGAATACAATCCATAAGTGGAAACAAAGAATATCAAGTATCTAAGAGAATCTTTATGCCAATATGTTATTCAATCCTAGAAAAACAAGGATTCCATTCAAAACTAAGATTCAATTTAAAACGGAAAGGCATATCTGTGATTTTCTCCCACCCAGTGGATGTTAGGTAAATTACAGCAACAGCATTTTGAAACCTGGCAACATACATTAAAAACACTGGGGGTAGCCCTGGCCTTATTTGTTTTGGGGAATACTTTTTACCAGGCTATAAACTTAGGTGCTGCCATTCTTTCTAGTACTAAGTACCTTTAGTTTAAATTAATATAAATTAATCATTTATATTATTATAGTTGATAGAAATCTGGTAGGAATGTATGGCTCCAAATTCTTTAAAGTTTTGCTTACATAACTAAATATGATGAAAATAATTGAAAGATAAGGTTTGCTTACTCACATAATTGTACCCAATATTTTTTATCAACCCATTCATATTATTTTACCAACTCTATTTTGTACTCTTTCCCAATATTCCATGCATGTAGATCATTGAAAAATACTCCTAATTCTTCCCATTCATCTTTTCAATATTCTATTGTGTAACAAGGGGAAGAATTCTTTTGAGTCACTGTAACTAGTTGAGGGTTTTTCAGTGGTGGGTTTAAGTTTCCACTGTTACCCTACAGCTGCAGCAAAAAATATTTAGACACATATTTATTGGTCTATTTGTGGCTCCAGATTTCCATTAATCTTGATTGTTTAGTCCAGAATTAGATTGAATCTGTTTCCAAGAATTTATCCTCAATCACCTTTTATAATAATCTTAGTCTAATCTTTAACGACCAAACTTTGGAAGTGGTACACAGCCCTGCTTAGATACTATAACAAGTGTTAGGATTATAAAATTGTTCTCTGGCTTTCTCTTTAGGAAAACTGTTAAAAGACACTTTTCAGGTTTATGGTATAACAATTTCAGATGTAGAACCCTTATTGAAAATAAACTTACTTGGAACTGAAATGGTTCATTCTGGATAACAAAACCTTTTCTAAACGATTGTCTCAGCAGAAGAAACCTCTTGGTACACTTTTCTTCTGAAAATGCATGAAAGCATTGAAAATGTCAAGGAATCAAAGTTGCATGGCAGGCCTCAAAAGCCTAAATACCTCAAGCTAAATATGGTTTGTCTGTTTTGTTAAACACTGTCTTGTTTTATTTAAAGAGTGTCTGTTCACTGATAATACATTTATTTTGCCAAATTTAACCAGTGAGTAATTTTAGTTACTATAGTGGCTTAGAGGTAATTGAGGACCAGCTTTCCCCCCAGACACAAATGGATATATCATGATACCTCTTCCTGACCCAAAGCATGTATCCCTTGTGGAGCATATGTAACAATATAGATTTTTACTGCAACCAAAACATTTAGTGTAGACCTTAGTCAAAATAACGATGTCTTTGGAAACTGGTCTTTATAAATGTTTAGTAAAATTTAGTAAATATGCATTTCTATATTGTAATAATGGTGGCACCAACAGCACTGTTATAATGATTAGGCACATTAGGCGTTTTTCTCCGTATTTGGGCATAATTCAAGAATGTTGACGTAGCATGGGTGTGTTTTCAGAAAACCACATGAAGTCCACTGAAGGGGTTTAACAAAGTTAATTGAAGTTAACTGTAAACATTACTTCAACCTATGTCCATTCAAAGCTCAATAATTGGTTTTATGTGATGAAATATTTATTAACTTAACTATAATGTGGACAACCCCTTTTGAATGTAAACGCAATGTATTATTTTTGTGTAAAGTTACCCATTTTTCAAAGATGGTTGGGTCTGTAGTTCTTGTGCGGAAACATTATCAGGAAGTTAGGGCGGTGGTTGAAAGAGAGGGCAGCAAGCACGGGCAAATTGACTATCAATCGTTTTCGGAGTCAGGTATTTCTTGTAGCTACTTATTTGAATGTTGAAAGTATTATTCATGTTGCCTGTATGTTACACTTACCGTTATTCTATTTAAAATGCCAAAGCCACTTGCTTTTGTGTATTTAATTTTGGTTTGTTGGTATTCAGCGTTAGCTCGCGACGTTAGCTACTGCGCTATTAGTAATGTTTTTTGTTGCCACATTATTGTCCTTCCTCGACGGGCATATGTTTTCTTACAACAATTAATGTTAGATTTGTTTTTCTAATGTAATATAATACAGTAGTGTAATTTGATTTGTATTTTATTTACACAAACGTGCCAAAACCAACTAGCTAACAAGCGACGTTTTGTTAACGATACTGTCACTTGGTGTTATATACTAATAAGATTGGACTTCCTGAATGTTTTCGTGATGTCCAAAATATTTTCCAAAAAGTTCATTCTGTCTACTTTCTTGCTCATTGCCAGTCTACTGTTGAGTGAACTTAGCCCTGCGTCAAATTAATTAACAGCTTTCTGCTAAAGTATTGTATTGGTTTTGTTTCCGTTTATTAGCCATCTACGCAAACCCTAGGCCTATTTCTCTAGCTGAAGTCATAAGAAATTGGGGGACTGAACCTCAATTAGTGTTGTAATTTCAATGGGCGCTAGAAACCGACTAATCATTACCATTAGGTGTGTCTAATTGTTTTGAAATGATCTTCCATATGTCTTCTGTACCCGTATTGCTCTATTTAAAATCATAAAATGATTGCACTACATCAGTCTGTCCTATGCTGTTGCCATAATAGTGAATTAATGGTGTGGACCACTAGCCACCAACTACTAGGAAGGCATTATTTAGGCAGTGTCCTTGTCTGTGTCGTATGAGGTTAATGAACTTGGCTGAAAAGGATTTTTCACTACTTGCCTCAGTAGTTTTTCCTATCCTATGCATAGTTTTTCCTATCCTGTGCAAAGGGATGAACTAGAACACTGTTTACAGCAGTAGAACATTTCCATTTATAGAATGGTGAGGGGCTCTTGGGAATATTTGCACCAGTCTGATTTAGATTTGCCCACATGAGCCAGTGGACTAGTTGCTCATTTGATTAGTTTGATGTGGATGACGTGTAACTGTCTTTAGAACACTATGAAATTGATTGTGTTATCACAGGGTTATTGTGAATGCACCTTTGACAACAATAACAATCATTTGCCTTGATATTCTACCAACATTAAACCACTTGGCTTTCATTAAATTATATTGTTTCCAAGGGTTAGGCAGGTTGCACAATATATTTTTCTGGGGGCTCTAAACTACAAATCTTTCTCAGCTGATGACAAATGGTCTTAAAACATTATGTATTCTCCTGATTGAATGACTCAGTAATGGTGTTTTTGGAATACTGCAAAGTAACATTGTAAATGCATCAACTCCTTGGCCTGAATACAAAAACGCAGGTTTCAGTCTAATGCCACACGAGTGAAAACCGTTCAAGTATTTTGTTTACAACTTGTTATGCGTACGCCCGTCTTCAGCAGGGCCTATGTAGTCTGTCAGGGTCTGAAGTGGCACCAACCCTGGATAGTTTAACCCAGTCAATCCCAGAGTACAAAAAAAGTTTGATTTGTCAGCCCACTTAACCTCACATTGAAGTGGATGTCAGTTTTTCTTTCATGAAGCATGTAGGTAAAAATTTGATTTGCATGTTTCATTCAGATATGAGGGATGTTAAATAACCTGATCCTTATTACATTTGCATGCAGATGTAATGGCATGAGCTATGTTCTGTTCCAGCAGTGAATGTACATGGACTGCTCTTAAGGGATTGTACTCATACTTTCTTCAGGTAAACACAACAGCCAATATGTCTAGCAAAAGGGCAAAGGGAAAGACCACCAAGAAGCGCCCCCAGCGTGCCACCAGCAATGTGTTTGCCATGTTTGACCAGTCTCAGATCCAGGAGTTCAAGGAGGCCTTCAACATGATTGACCAGAACCGGGACGGGTTTGTCGACAAGGAGGATCTACACGACATGCTGGCCTCCCTGGGTGAGTGACACCCACACATGTGGAATTTAATCAGCCCATCTTTCTCTTGGACTTCGTTTGATTCGGCCAGTGTGATTGATGCCAAATGATACCCTGTTGTCTCTTGTTTTTAAGACTATTTGTTTTTCCTCATTATTCCTGTTGACATGCTAATCTCTGCTCGATGGTGGACTTTGTATTATTTGTAATGGTCTGGGGTCCTCTACTTATATAGCTCACGTGGTTGGTTTTATTGGAAGGTGATTATTTTACCCCCCCCTGCAACCTGGCTAGGAATGGGTGTGCCTTTCGATTGGTATGTTGGTAGAGAGGGACATACTTTTGAGACAGTCATGCATTAACAAAGAACTTGTTTGTCCACCAATATTTCCTACCATTCAATTCTGATAGTTAGATATACTGAATCTGTAAGTAGATCTTAATATGTAACAAGCTTCTGTTGCTGGATTTGACGGCATTTTGCTCCAATGTGAACTTCTTCTATTCAGGAAAAAACCCTAGTGATGAATACCTGGAGGCTATGATGCTTGAGGCTCCTGGTCCCATCAACTTCACAATGTTCCTTACCATGTTCGGAGAGAAGCTCAATGGCACAGACCCTGAGGATGTTATCCGGAATGCTTTTGCCTGCTTCGATGAAGAGGGCACAGGTATAGCGAGTAACCATTTTTAGATTAAACTTCAGTTATCTTGGAGATACAACTGTTAACCTGGTCTATATGAATGCATGCTTTTTGTAGGCGTAGTGATAATTGATTTCATTGTTGTGCTGATGACCAAGTTCCTGAGGCGTTTGCTTTATAGGATATCATTAAACCTGTCTGTCTTTGCTGGGTAGACTGGTCTAGCTTCCATGCTGTGGCATATTATTGCTTTAGTGCCACAAAACCAGGTGGTGTGGGTTAAACCATGGTTTCCAGTCCAAAATAAATCAGGCTCAAACTGAACAACCATGTGTTTTAGAAAATCTTGATTTCAAAAAAGGCACCCATCAATTAAATGGACTGTAAAAAAACATCTCCTGGTTTAATAGATTTTGATTCATCTTTGCAGGGTTGAACAATTGTTAAAACTAAACGAGGTTGAGGTGTAACCAAATTGTGCTGCATCACCTGGGGAGATTTCCTAAATGTGCCTTCTGCTGGACCGGTCTCACTGTCCTCTGTCTTCAGGAGTCATCCAGGAGGAATACCTCAGGGAGCTGCTGACAACAATGGGCGACCGCTTCACGGACGAGGAGGTGGACGAGCTCTTCAGGGAGGCGCCCATCGACAAAAAGAGCAACTTCAACTATGTTGAGTTCACACGCATCCTTAAACACGGAGCCAAGGACAAGGACGATTAAGCCCTCCGCTGCACCAGTTGTATAATGGTTTCTCAGACCCCACGTCTCCTTTCCCACAGCTAGACCATCTTGCCGCATGTCTCGGCTCTATAAACCCCATGTTCAGCAAGGCGATGCAATGGCTATCAACCATCCCATGAGCCCTCACTTCAGTACTGACAGATTTTCACATCTGTATTAGATAACTTGGACACTTGCATATTCATTCACCGGCTATTGCTAATACAGATGTGAATATGTAAGACAGAGCTGGTGACGGTGAATTAGCAAAACTGTACAAAATACAACTCTGGGTGCAAGCGCCTATGCCGCTCATGATCTGGTCTAGCTGAATTTTTACATTTTATAATAAATATAAACTTTTTAAATACACTGAACTTGTATATGGGTCTGTTCTTTGCCCTGCAAAAAAAATCATGACTTGATTGATAAAATAAACCTCACCTATTCTGATTACTGTGTACTAAGATGTTTTGTCATTTTACTCTGCAACACTGACCTGTCCCATCATGTTTTTCTCACTTTTTAACCATTCCACCTAGCATGTGCGAACATGTTCATGGGAGCCGAAACTGGTGGTGTTAATGTTTTTTGTCTTTTTACTCTGAAATGTGGTTTATTGGATCGTTACCTTTTTTAGAGGGGGGGGGGGGGGGGGG
>JACXGK010002444.1:0-37483 GCA_016801125.1 Novumbra hubbsi | reverse complement strand
AGTGCTTTTGTTATACAACTACCAGAAGTGGCATTTGGACAGGATGGGGCTCACGTCACTAGGCTTGTATGCAAAAAGGCTTTTTTCCCCCGACATTTTCTACGAGTCGATTTGTGGAAAAAGTATAATTTAGCCCATAAACGTCTCCGACCTTAACATTCGCCTACAGAACTGTTCGTTCACGAAAGACCAATCTTTACTTAATTCACTTCGAACAGTGTTTGCAGGTTGTTAAACCTCGACTGCAGAAAGTATTTGCTAAGCCACAAAATTACCCAACCGCTAATATTTAAATTCATATGGAGCCCTCCTGCATGTAGGAACATGAGTTACTTTGCGGCACTTTATTATTGATATTTTACTTTGAGGCATTTTTGAATTTCTTTAATTGTATTTCAACTTAAACAGTGGATAGCAAAATATGTACCGGGCTTTGATTAACAAACGGGTACGTTTTTGTTTGTATAACAAACGTTATTGAACTGGTTCCTGACATATTTTTCTTTTTTCATATTTACCTTCACATTTTCTACCTTATCTGGTTGTGTAGCATATTTTGGGGATTTTATATGGTTGACGTAGAAGAACACGGTCAGTTCAACTAGGACGTTATTATAGCGAATCCTAGTGGTCTGGTAGAAAAATAGCAACCCAAAATATTATCCCGCCCCCATAATTAACAATTGGCCTATAACCAGACCAATCACAAATTAGTACCATGTCGGAACCACGCTGCACCGGTGGATTGCTTTGGTTTTTAATGTACTTTCAGTAGCCTGCCTCCTGTTACAGAAAAGGTAAACTGTTCACCAGGTACTTTTCTTAGCAGCAGTTGTTTAATTTGTTCTCACAGTGACGGTACATTTCATGAATTTTTCACATTTAGTAAATTCGCTAGCTAGCTAGCAGCCTAGCAGTTGCACATCACGTAGCACGAACTTCCGCTTTGTGTATAGCTAGGCATGCTAAGTTGACAAGGACGAAGTGACGTTTCGCGTACAATCTCGTGATTTAAACAATTCTTATTTGCAAAACTTTAGTTCTCCAAATGTTTACATTTCAATGGTATGGTACGCATAGTTAGCAACATGTTGCGTGCAATCACTGGGTGGTTTGATGACTGGTCTGCAATTCAAGGTTAATTAAACATGAACGGTGCATAACATCGAATACATCTTGCGAGCAATATCTTAGGGTAGCGTTAAATTCTATGCGGAAACTGTTCATTTGGTTAACGTACTACGAACCTCCCCTGCTATACAGGAGAGATCCATGTGGTGAGTTCTGCAACTGACCCATGGCTTTAAAGGTGATCCAGAGGCTTCAGCTTTTCGGGCTGACTGGTGCACAACTCTGTCCTCCAATTGGGCTGGATAACCTCTCCAGACTGCTGAAGGCTCAAGTAGAAAAGCTTCTTTGTGTGGCATGCCAACAGACCTCAGCAGACAGATGGA
Organism: Novumbra hubbsi; assembly: GCA_016801125.1. Classification (NCBI taxonomy): domain Eukaryota; kingdom Metazoa; phylum Chordata; class Actinopteri; order Esociformes; family Umbridae; genus Novumbra; species Novumbra hubbsi. Next base: position 36,029 of record JACXGK010002444.1, on the reverse strand, counting down.
TCCAGAGACAGGGTTGTCGCAGACTCAGTCAGCCCGTGCATGGAAGGATGAACTTATCCACCATTGCCAAGGACCCCTTCTACATCGCTGGGTCAGTCGCCCTTCACAAAGACTCAGTTCCAAGGTTCTGTCTGAGCCATCAGCACCGGCCCACAGACGGGGAAGAGAAAGCTTTCCTGGACCGCCTGAACGGCTGCTCGTCTTCCCGACAGGTGTTGAGGCTCCTTCGCACTGTCGAGATCATGTCTGACACCATGGCAGCGGCAGCATTGCACTGTGTGGCCGACCTGGAGCGAGAAGGAGGTGTCCTGAAGGACCCCACGGTGCTGGAGAAGGACGCTCTCCGTTCCCTGTGCTGCCAGCTTGAGCAAGACTCTGGGCGTCTCACCGAGGCCGGGCTGGTGTCTGCCCTGCTGGCCTGCACACGCCTCTACCTGGACCCATGGAGCACGCTGGTAGTGCGGCTGGTTTCCGAGAGCCAGCGGAGGCTGGACAGCGTCCAGATGAGCCTGGGCCAGCTGTGCACCCTGGGGCAGGCCCTGCTGGCTCTGGAGGGCCCGGCCTGCGGGATGCTGGAGCAGGTGATGGAGCAGGTCCAGAGGCAGGAGCCGGCCCGGTGGAGCCCAAAAGAGGTCACTGATGTGTACCGGTTGCTGCAGGCTGGGGTAGGGGTGGAGGCCCGCTATCAGGGCCTGCTAAACGCCATGCACTCCCGCGCCGTGTCGGTGAGCGCCCGTATGGATCAGTCGGCCGTCAGCAGCGTGCTCGGTGCCTTGGTTGTCCTGAATCAGACCCAAGCCGTGCCTCTGGTCATCAGCTTGTGCAAGCAGGCGGTCAGGCACCTACCCCACTTCAGAGACGAGGAGCTAGGGGAGGTTCTCGGGGCGCTCATGCACTTCGGCCACAGCGATCCCTCCTTCCTGGAAGCCATGGAGAGACACGTGCCCAGGACGGTGTTCACCGCCCACCCGGAGACGGTGACCAAAGTGATGCATTACCTCGGGCGGCGGAACGTTCTGTCGCTGGCGGTGTTCGACGCGGCGGCGGAGAGCTTCGTGTACCGAGCGGACGGCTACACGACCAGCCAGGTGGCCAGGCAGATCATGGCGTTCGGAAAGCTCAGCTACCTGCCGCCCAATGCCGGCGAGGTGTTCCGGAAGGTGGAGGCCATCCTGGACGCGCGCTCTTCTCACTTTCAGCCACGGACACTCCTCAACTTGCTGCACTCCTGCATCCTGGTGGAGCGGTTTCCTGTCAACTTTTTGTCCAAGGTTTTCAACCGTTTTTTCCTCCAGCAACTACAAGGTAACCTAATTTAGAAGTACACACTTGTACTTGATTTATTCCGGTTGTATGCATTAATGTATGTACAACATCTCATGAAGATGGTTGACAAAATGCAATATAGATGTATTTGGATTTGTTTAACACTTTTCTTTTTTATTAAGAAATACTCTTGAATGACTTGGTGTCCAAACGTTTGACTGAGACTATGTTCTGGGACATTTTATGCTGAAATGGAAGTAGATAGGCATAGAGGTAGCTTAAACGCACAACTATCTAATGTTAGATTTAACAATTTCATGTTTTATGTTCCAGAGCAAGACACCGGTATTGACCGAATTGTATTGGCCCAGTTGACCCAACTCTACATGACTGTCAAGCTTGAATGTCCTTTCTATGCGGTAAAGGGCTATTACAAATCAGTGTTCAGTCTTTAACGCAGTGGTCTTTTCCATGTTCCTATCCTCTGATTTGCCCCAACATCCTGTTTTAACCACAGGGTCCTAGGCTCCTTCCTGCCTATCGTGTCAAGTCTTTCCTCACTCCTGGTCGGTCTCTGGAGACCCCTGTAGACAGTCACCTCTACAACTGTGTAAAAAACGGACTAGTAGATCTACTGGGGGAGCGTGCCTACTTTGCTTCCAGAGTCCTTACCCCATACTGCTACACACTTGGTAATGCACACCCTGATGATGCACATTGTAACCCTGTAAGACACAGCATGAGTATTGTCAGACCATTTTATGGTTACCTACAATACATTGAAAATGGAAAAATCTGTACGTTTTTGTTGTTACAGATGTGGAGATAAAGCTTGACAAGGAAGGATACGTATTGCCTGCTAGTCGAATCGATGATGTCTTTAAGAGGTGAAAACTCGTGATTTTAGACAATCATAATGCGTAGACGTGGAGGATCCTACCACGGTCTTATCAACAGCCATGTTGTTGTGCTTTGTCCTTTAGGATAGCAGTTTGCATTGACGACCAGCAGCGATTCACTGTGAAGGAAGTACGGCTACTGGGCAAAGAGGCCATCAAGCAGCGGCACCTCAGGCTTCTGGGATATGAAGTGATTCAGGTGAGAAACTCACCAGGGAGTGTCTGAAATATACACAGTTGGTACCTGGAGATGAATGGCAGTGGGTCATGCTTTTATTAAATAATTTTCAGTCGTGGGGGGGTGGTGTCATTCAGTTATTTTTAATTGTTGCTCCTGATGGGTCCAAAAACAGTGCAAGGCCAACATTGTCCTCGGAAGAACAGAGTTAATGTATATTTTAATGAACATTTTTACTTTTCTTGTTTTTAGTGTTGTGTGGTGTTAGGCTAGATAACTGAACATTATTATGCTACATAGTGAAATACACAAGTCATCAGCCCTGGCCTCACACTCTGAGAAAAGTGTTGATGGGCCTATAAAAGTCAGACTTAAGCTTGTCACTCATAACTGATGATTTGTAATGAGGTTTAAAGGGAGGTGGGAGGTGGGTTGGGCCTAAGGTCATTTTAGAAGACGTGTGTGATCCATGTAACCCAAACCAGTAGAGTTGTCTGGGTCCAATTTGAGTAACTCCTTCTCCTCTTATTAATATTGTCCTAAAGGAGAAACAGTGAAAACGTTGCTTGAGTTTCACAAGAAGCAGCTTAGTTACATAAGATATGAATGATCCTTAGAATAGATAGCTACTCCCCCACATTAAAATGTTACCATACCCTTATTATTTGCATCAGTCCATTGGTCATTTGTTGCGAAAGGAAACGGGATTTGGTTTGCACAAGGTTTACCAAGATTTTCCTTTTGCCAACATTTTTCACCTTACTAGCTGAGGGATTTAATTGATCGACTTTGTAAAGTTCCTACTTTCTCCAAGAGTTCAACAGTGATCTTCTGATTATTTACTGTTGGTAACTTTCTCTTATAGAGGTCGAAAATATATTGCAATATTTTTACATGGCCCTAGATTTAGGCTAATGGTGACATCAAGGGGCAGTCTTTTGGTTTGAACCTTTCCATTGTTTAATTATTCAAACTGACGTCAGCCTGTGTTATTGTTTTTCCCCTTCCCAAGAATACAGAGAGCACATCTACATTCACTTTATTTTACTGTTTATCTTAAAAAACAATGATTTGTTTTGTTTTTGCAGATTCCTTACTATGAATTTGAGAAGCTTCGGAACAAGACGGAAGTTGTTCAGTACCTTCATAAGAAGATCTTCCCCCTCAGCTACAGGCTCAGTTGGTGATGACTTGCTCAACCAATACTTTATTGTGGCTGTCTTTAGGACAGCTCTGTGCTAGGAGAAGAAAAAGTTCAAATCATGATTGTCCAGTTGCTGCATAAGTTGGCTGACCGTCTTTCCGAGTTCCAAGTTGTTTTGAACGTAGGTTGAGCTGTACAGTATGGGTATGTGCAAAAGTTGTATCTGAAGAGTATTTTCCAGTATGGATGAATCCTGTAATTTATTACTTTTGAATAATGCTGCACACTACCAGATTTATTGTAAAATTAAATTATTTTAATTTTGTCCTGTTTCCCTTGTTGGGGGGGTGGGGGGGGCTAAAATAAGGTGATTACTTATGTAAGTTATCTGAGAACATGTTCCTTTTCAGCAACGGACTGGGAGTAATTGGGCTCAGGCTTGCTCAGGGACAGAACGACAGGTGTTTTAAAATGTAGGATTGGTTCCAGCACCATTTCAGTAGGAAGACACATGCTGTACCCATTAAGTTACCTGCTCCCAAACCACACCATAACAATTTGAAATATATAATAATTTACATTTATTAGTAGTTGGCAACACAATGCTGCAGTAAAAAGTTTGAACTAAATACCAAGAATTTCCTCAAAGAAAAACATTTGTCCATACAAATATCAAGAAATCAAAGAAACCTATTTCCTTACTACTGAGTAGATTACAAATAGATTTTGGTTATCTACCACCATGTCAGTCTGAGAGAGTGAAATGTGGTATATGTATGTAGTAAAATGGCTATGATACATTCAGGAGTGTTGCCATTGGTTGTGCCTGTTATGTCCTTTTATGTAGCAGGGATCTGCGGTAGGCCGAATTCATCCACCAGAACTCCCTCCTGTGAAATAGGGACAATAAATCACAATTTAGTATATAGCTCCAGTCCAAATGGATGCACAATTGATCTAATGTAATGACTTAGTAACAGAACACTGGTCAGTGTGAGAGACGGGTACCCGGTTGGTTGCTCTGTCGCTGGGTAGTCCCTCTGGGATGGAGGGGCCGGTGCTGGCCTCATCTAGGTAGGAGCTGTCTTCATCCATCAGCAGCTCATCTCCTAGGGCATCCAGTTCTAGAAACACACACACAGTTCTCAAACATCCTATAGATAGAAGGGCTGCATTGACTGCTGTTATACCACTGTACAGTGTATATCACAGTGCCTTTAGAAAGTTGTCTGACCCCATCACCCTTTGTGTTATCGACAATTAACGTAGAAATTATTCATAGCCCTTAATCATTTCACAATAGAGGCCAATTCTTTTGTTTTACAACCTTCCCTAGGGCTATGCCTCTACAAAATTCTGAGGTCTACGACGACTTCCTTGGACTTTATTGGAATGTTTTTGCTCTGAAATGCACTGTGAAGTGTGGAATGTTAAATAGAAACAAACAATGTCTGATCGATACAATTTGCCAAAGGAGGAATCCAATAAAGTTCAAAATACATCTCAAAGGAGCTCAATTTGGAATGTCATGGCAAAGGGCCTGAAAACAAATGAACATAAAATATTTCATTGTCTAAAAACATTGTTTCACTTTGTCAGGATGTGGTCTTGTGTGTAGATTGTTGGCAAACATTAAAATATGAATAAAGTCTAAAACACAACCAATTGTGGAGAAAGAGAAGGGGTATGAATACGTACTGAATGCCCTGAATAATTAGGTGGAAGGGTACTTGAGAGAGTGCATTCATAATGTTTTCCACATGAACAAGGTGTATTATGAATGCACTCTCAAAGAGTGGGGTCACAGACAGGGGATCAGCAACTATCGCTTGTGAGCCTAGAGCAATTGCAGGTTAACCGCTGAGCGATTTGATGACCGCTTCACTACATTTTGCCTTGTATCTAATGCGGACAGAAATGATGTCACGTATTGACCTGCAGCAGTGTTCTAAGATAGGCTTACTATCCAGTCCTGGAGCAGACCAACAGTGCTGTAGCATATTTGTTGTGTAGTGCTTTGGTCATCCTTGTGTATGGATCAAGTTGTAGCTGCGCTGACCTGCTTCCAAGTCATCATCATCGATCTCTGGTGTCCCGTAGCTTCTGCCCATGGCCTCCTGGATCTCGTTGGCGTCCTCCATCATGTCCTCCAGCTGATCATGGAGATCCTGCATCAGGACCAAAAAAACCTGATTTAAAGGCAATTCTGCTCTACTAGTGTGTAAAGCTTACTTGTTTCTAAGATCTGTGGTTAAAATATTATCATTGTCATATTCTCACGGTAAAATTGAAAGTGTATTTTTTTTTATACCACTATATATCATGAATATTATTGTGCTTGAAATAATCAAAGACATTGTGTGAAAAACTGGCCATAATCTCTGAAATCTATTATTCACTTGAATGAACATGCAAAATCAGTTTTTTAAAAGTTACATATCTGGATTCACCTATCAGATATGGTTAAATGCATAGAAATCGAAGTAATAGAATGGATTGATTATCCCAGATAATTTATATTTTGAATTAGAAGGTTATGATTTGATCTGTTGTGAATACTTTTTATTTATCATCATGTTTTTCTACTTAATGCACATTGGATGTTTTGTTTCTATTAATTTTCATGATCTCCAGCACAATGCCAGTTTATACACCAGGCTTATTCAGCTCTGATTATTGAAACTTCCGGTTCCACAGCTTATTCAGCCCTGTGACACCAGGGGAGTGCATGTAACTACAAAGTAAAATGCAAACCTCACAGGTGTTTTGGCCCTCCAGAAACAGAGAAAGCCCTCAAAGTAAAACAGGATCTCATCTAAAGTAAAAACACACCACTGCACGGTTCCACCTTCGATTAGCATTCAATGACAAGTAACCCACCTCAATCTTATCGATCTTCACATTCTTGTATGCCTTCTTCATCTCTTTGGCTCCAACTTTCATAGCGTCCACCTATAACACAACGAGACACTGTGTGTAACCTTGACAGTTGTGGGAGCTGCAGTAGGTACACTGCTGTCGCCACTTACTGTCGTCTTGGTGTCTTTGAGGCTCTGAATGGTGTAGTTGGTCTGTTCCATGTTAAAGGACTGCTGGGCCAGGTTATCCCTCTGGCCCTCATACCTGAAAGACATCGTCAAACGAATGACCACCTGTAGAAGGGAGAATTGTGACCTGTGGTTTATGGCTCCTTCAGGTTTCGTCACTACGATATCGTGACGCCGGTCCGGATTCATTGTAAGATGTCGGACGCATCGGCGGAGAGCCTTTGCTGAAGACTCACATTCGCTTCTGCTTCAGCACTCTCAGCGCCTTCTGCTTGACCATGTTCTGATGAAAGAGGATTTCAACAACATGAGGCATAGGTGCTGGTATGCTGACGTGTTGGCATTTATGAAATGACAGACACTGTGTACATGTTTTCTGGTCGTTTAGAACAAAACAAGTGCAACAGCGAGAGAGGACGCGGACGGCCTATCATCCCACTGTGACACGGTTTAGTTTTATTCCAAATCAGTGCAGCCGACATGCTAACGTCTTGTGGCAGGCTGAACAAAACCTGTTAAACTACAAGCCTTCTGCCTATTGTGTAGTACCATTCTTACCTTTGAAGGCCCATCCTTCATCTTCTTCATCTGATCCCTGTACTTGACCAGTTCAGCATCTAGTCTGGCAACCTTTTTGTCAATTGACTCTGTTCGTGAGTCAACCTTAAGAAAAGCAGAAGTACAAAGAGCTAGCTAGACAGACCCTTTTCACGAATACATGCACTGGAGGGAGCAGTCTTAATAAGGATTTGTAATGTTTTTTTATTATTCAAATACATACACAAGCTATTCATGATAAAACAATGGAAATTGCATTTTTACAATAAATTGCATTAACTACGCGACAAACCTGTAGAACTGGTTTGTTGTTGAAATAAGCTACACCTTGTAGCCTACGTTCACAGACAAGCATCACCTAAACTGCTTTTGTAAGGTTTGCTATCGAAGTAATTACACTATAACATTGTTCATAAAAAACCGTCAATAACCGTGATAAAAATGTATTACCTAAACAATATTTAAAAGTTATAGGACTTCCACAAGTCGACATGCAGGAAATAACTTCCTATCGCCCTTGTTGCTGGAACAATCACCAGTCATCCAGCTACTGACTGTGCTGTAGCTAGTTGGATAACAATTTAGCTAGCAAGTTATTTTGTTTGGTTATCCAAGACACTCCTCTATTTAATTTATTTCCAGAAATACTTACATTTCCTATGCAGTCAGTGAGATTTGGCGGTGGTCCTTTTGGTTTTCCTCGACCAAAAATGCGGTTCATTTTGAAATAAACTGCCAACGATAACTCAAAACAACTAAATTATGTGGCCGTCAAGACAAAATAAGGCACCCGGAAGCAACATATATGTGACGTCATCTAAGGCACAAGATTGACTTGGCGATGTTCGACACAATCAAAACTGCAATGTATCATAGGTAAATTAAGACTTCTCAGGTAAAAGGAGTGATCTTTTTTTTTGTTTTTCAATAAGTGATTTTATTGCTAGAACTACGATTTATTTGGGTATAAGAAACTATAACTGTTTTTTAGAGTTTATCCTACGTCATTTGTAGTTCAATTCCGTAGTTCAACACAAAAAGTTCCAGTACACAGTCTTGAATAGGTACTGACATTTCAGTGGTTGACCATTCATTCAGATATCGCGTACAAAAATAATAAAAAGAGAAAAATCAAGGTTATAAAACAATCTTTTTTAAGCTTAGTTAAAACGTGTTTGGACCTGGGTTTAGATATCCATCTTAATGTAGTAGATTAAAGTCCAATTGAGATTTCTATTGACACAGATTTTTTTCCAGGACCAGGCTTAAACTGTTTTAGCAAAACCGTTCGTTTCAATTAATGATTTACCACTGACAGGTTTGTAGGTATTTGGGAACATTTTCACTAACATATCTGTTTAAGTTTAAGAAATGTGCCTGTTTTCCCTCAAAACACAATCTTGGAAAAAAGCTGCGTGGGTTAGCCGTACTATGGGACAGAATGTGTGAGCACCTCTCTTTTCAAAATGTGGGTCTGGTAAGTAGTGAGTGGATATTCTTTTAATCTTTTCTATTATTGTCTCACAACAAATCTTGACCCAACTCTGCTCCTTAAGAAATCAACACTTGGATATTATGTTGTATCATTTACCTATTTTAAGAATTGGTATTATCTATTTCTAACTTGCAGATCTTTGGTCTTTGCTTTCCTTTACATTCACAACATTAACAGCAACCATAATGGTTGACAAGTGTAGGGTAATTGTTTCCTTGTAAGGAACATTTCCTTCATCTGTGTAAATTGGTCAATTCCACAGCACAAAATTATCCAAGCAACTTGTGTCAGATTAGCTTTATTTTAATTAATTTAGAAAATCTGTAGTTAAAACACACAGTTGTTCTACATAGAAAGTCAAACAGGGTGAAAGAAATACAAATCACCATCACATATAATGAAAGTCTAGAGTCTAGATTGCGGTTTGGAGGTGACTACCGTAATTCAAATGTTATTGATCTTTCCATTTGCCTTACTAGGAACGTTTTGTATGAATTTTCTTTTCAAAATATGTGAGTATATTTTTTGCAACCATTACTTTTTAAAAGTCTTCTGAGTGAAAATCTAAGGACAGTTAATTACTGTACAAACCACAGTAATAGAACTTGATAAATCATCACTAATATCAGACACTCTACAGTTGAGACAGCTCAGCAGAATCCTCTATGTACCAAACACTTAACCCAGGATAGAGTGGCTGAGTAAATGTGGTCTGGACTTTATGGAGGAGGGTCATTGTGTTAGAAACACTGTAGAAGGAGAGAGTACCTGCCTTGTGATCTAGAAACACTCCTACTCTGGAGGACTTAGGGCCTGACACTACAGTCGTAATATCATTGTGTCTGAAACTATAATATTCATTATTATTGCACTTTAAGCACCAAGATCTGTCATTATGTCCAAATCTAGAATCATTTCCCTTCCCTATTCTACTTATGTCTTTATATGAGACTGCTGTTAAACCAATCTTATTATTCCATTCCACCTCCCAGTAACAGCGTCCAGACAAACCCTCTCTACACAGAACCTGACACCAGTGAGTGAATCTCTCAAAATGGTCAGGATTTTGATCTTCAATATACTTTGTTGGTTTTACCCTTCTGTTTCCCTCAGACAGAGAGAGACATTTATGAGCTGTGTTTGGGTCCAGTGAGAGCTGACAGGAATCTGGGAAGAGAGCAGAGTGGACACCAACGAGGGGAGATAGAACAGGAAGTTAGATACATTACTGTACTATGTGATTTATCCACACTGTCTTTGATTACAGCAGAGAAGAGATAGGATCACAGCTGTGGTCCATTTCTGATATTTATATATTTATATCTGATGGATGGTTAAGTGGCAGTAGATTGTTAGCTACTTGATGAATAGACTCACATTGTAAGAACTGTTCTCTGGTCATGGGCTCCAGAGGTACCTCTGATTTCACTAGAGACACACAGACATATTTCAAAGAGGGAAAGAATATTAGCAAACCATACTACATGTGTATTATGACCACTGGATCTCTAACTGGCCTAAACTTGTTGCTCTTACACTATGATTTGTGCATTATTTTTTCAATATACCTGGGGTGGATATCTTGATCCTTTCTCCTTTAAGGATATCTTCTAGTTTATCTCTTAACTCAGACACAGCCTTATTCACCTCTCCAAAGTACTGAAGAGGATTGACGACAATTCTGGGTATGTCAGAAAATATAACTTCTCTAGAACTGGAGACGGATGGAAAACTCTAAAGAGAGAAAACGACAGAGAGAGAACGGGATAAAAGGAACGCAGAGACAGTCAGCAGTTAATTAACAAAATTATATTCACATTTTATTTTGAGTGTCCGAAAAGTCCCATTACGGTATGTGACTGTCTAAATGTACGTTGATAATAATAAAAATGTCAAGTTATAAGGGATTTTGTAAATGCGTTATAATATACTAAGGCATTTTTGTTACCTGGAGGAAATGAATGTGATCCTTAGTGTGAGACAACTGCTCTAGCTTGGTGCTTCTCTTTCTCAGCTCAGCTATTTCTTGTTTCAGTTGATCCATGATTCCTTCAGCTTGACTCACTTGAGCCTTCTCCTGGGCTCGGATCAGCTCTTTAACCTCAGAGCTTCTTCTCTCAATGGAGCGAATCAACTCGGTAAAACCCTTCTCACTGTTCTTCACAGCTGTTTGTGCAGAGTGCTGTTATAAAGAGAAGGGTCCACATAAAGAAGTCTGCACTGTAAGAGTTACAAAATAGTTATTTTTAAAGGGACACCAGTTCATCTATAAAGACAGATTTGGGACTATATTCCCTTCCTAATTAGCAGTCCAGGCACCCTATTCCCCACAGTGGGGTTTAGAGAGACTGGGGAACAGCCTCTGTCTCTCATTGGTGGATTGTAGAGAGGAGGTGAAATGGTAGATGTCCTCTTGTCAATAATACTCACTTTGAGAGACTCCAAAGCATGTTGGAGCTCCTTCAAATCTGTTTCTCTCTCCTGGATTCTCTGCTTCACTTTCTGCTGACTCATTCCCAGCTGACTCTGTGTTGAGACAATCATCAGCTACTGTAGGGTCTAGTATTATGAAATACTGTAGGTAAATTGCTATATCTTTGCAATACTGTTCCACAGATCACAGACTGAACTTTGGTCTAACATAATGATTCATTATACATTTATTATCAGATTTTATCAGGTCATCAAAAACAATCGTTGTCCAACCTGTTTCTCCTTCCTCTCTGCTGCAGCTGTCACTATATTATGGCTCACATGTTCGCCCATGGAACACAAAAAACATATACAATGTTGATCGGTACGACAGTAGATGTTCAGCAGTTCGTCATGTTGGGGACAGAGTTTCTCCTGTAGTTGTGAGGAGGCTTTGATCAGCGTGTGTTTCTTCAGCCCAGGGACATTATAATGAGGTTGGAGGTGAGTCTCACAGGAAGACACCAGACACACCAGACAGAACATAAGGGCTTTTTGCTTTCTGGTCCCGGTGCAGAAATCACATGCCACATCTCCAGGTCCAGCATAGCACAGAATACTCTGAGAAGGCTGGAGTCCTATCTTGAGTTTCTCCACCACCTCGGACAACATGTTATTTTTTCCCAGAGTAGGCCATTCAGTGAAAGTCTGTCTGCACTGAGGACAGCTGAAGAGCCCTTTCAGATCAACCTGATCCCAGCAACTCTGAATACAGCTCCTACAGTAACTGTGTCCACAGGGGATGGTGACTGGTTCCTTTAGTAAATCCAGACAAATAGAACAACAGAACTGGTCCTGGTCCAGCAAAACTTCCTTCTGAGCCATTCTAACTGTTGTTGTTCGCTGTCACACAGACAAACAACACTTACAGTTTCATTTTCTCAGAAGTGAGTATCCTGGGAGTTGGAGGGACTTCCTGGTTATGTCAGGAGGTGGAGTTAAAGTGGGATAGAGGGACACGAATACACTCCTCTCTTTTTCATTGCCTTCTGAAGCATGAATGCTCACCTGAACCATCAATATTAGCAGTCATTTTGAGCCATTTATATGGTAAATAAATAATCTCTATTTTGAAATAATCCTTTATATATGAGTATATATTTTCAGTGGAGAGATGTAGTGCAATGTAAAGATTAATATCCTGTGTCCTAGGAGGGTCTAGGGGACAAAGCAACTTCCTCACACATGCATATAGTACTTTACAAACTAATCTGTCCGATCATTACTGCAACCCACTCCTGTCTCTCATACGGAGAAAACTACCTAGAGGTAATATTTCTTGTCCAACAGAGGGCGCTACAGTGACATGTATTTTCCAATCTAGGACTTCAGATATTTTGTCTCAAATCCTGTAAAAAAATTCTAAAATTGTAGTGGCTCCTGGTTCTAGATACTAGTTTTCCAAATTATAAATACATTTATTATTCAAAGTGTGTAAAATATAAGCCTGATTTGATTTGAAGCTTTTCGTTTTCAAAAACGATGAAATAAAATGTCAGTCCCTTGTAGCCTGAACTTCTAATGTATTAAATGGAGCTAAAATAAATGTCTACCTTTTTTGTTGAGTACTTAACCCTTTTCTTCCCTTAAATTATAAATTTTGGCAGTTGTTCATTCTAAATATTTTTCCAGATTTTTTAACCCTGTTACACTCCTTGTCTTCTGAAGCACGAATGCTGACCTGAACCATCCATATTACCAGTAATTTTCTGCCATTTATATGGTAAATATCAATCTCTATGTTAAATTAGTCTTTTATTTCTAGGAAATATTTTCAGTTTCAGAATTATATTCAACTGAGATTGAATTTAAATTAACTGAAAGATTAGCAACTCATTTTATTCAATGAAATGTCGAAAAGATGAAATGATGTTTTCGGTCCCATTACCTTTGTGCAGTGGACATTGCTATTGACAGTAGGAATCTCCGGTAAATAGGTGAAGAAGCACCTCCCTGCTGGAGATCATTTTAAACCCTGTTCTACAGCTCGGAACAGCATACAGTAATTGGTTGGAGCCAGGATGGTTTCCACTGGACCACAGCTACTGTACATTCTGTTTTTAGATAATTGTAGATTACTGTATTTTAGTTTTATACAGTTGATGAAGAACACAACAGAGTAATGGTACTTTGCTATTAAGTGCTATATAATGTATGGTATAACAAACCGCTGGTATCAATTGGTGAGTGGCCCCAGACAACCCAACAAGTGTGTGTGTGGAGCCAATACTCCAGAAGAGAGGGGACTCTACCAAGCCATATAAGGTTAGGATATAGAATACATTTATGTGATTGGAAAACAGCCAGATGTGGAGGGGTCCTGCTGAAGGTTTGGTCTAATATAAATATGCTGTTTAAGACATTTGGAGAAGCGAAGAGACATTTGGAATGAACACGAAGAGGGAAATGGAAAGCAGGATAAACATTTACTATATAGGAAAAACATGGGAAAGACATGTACTATATATTTTGTGAATAAACAACAAGGAACGCTACTCCCCCCTGGATCCATTATTATTCTGTAAAAGAGCCATAAGCCAACAACTGCCTAATATTCTGCCAACAACTGCCACATATTCTGTTCAGATATTAAAAGAAACAGCATGTTTTTTTGAATGACTTTAATAACAAAGTAACATTTAAATTCAAAGTAATTAACAACTTTATGTAAATGTCTATGTTGTGTTATAGGAAATTGCTTGACTAAGCTCATACCGCAAAATATTCTATTAGAATTAACGTTTTGTATATAATCAATTATTTTAATGAGTCATGAAATAGATATACCCATCCCAGATTGCTCATCTAAAAATATATATCATTGTACACATACAATGGATCTGAGAAGGAATCACATGTTACGAATTCCCTTTAAATACATTATTGGCACATATATGACACTGTACATCATACTTATTGTCACTGAAAATGCATTCCAAAGGAGATACTGTGGAAATTATGAAAGTAACAAACATCTGACTATCAAGCAACTACTTTGCCAACATTACTACTTTGCCAACATCAAGGAATTGCATTATGTGTTAATGTTCCAAAAGCAATGCTCATTGAAATGCTAAAAACACTGGTATATTTGCTAGTACAAATGATGACTGTGCCAACATATTCTCAAACTGCGAAGTTAATGTATCCAGTACATTCAAAAAAAAAAAATATGCAAATTATATCATACAGTTCTCTGAATAATTAACTATGTGCATGACAAGTTGATAAGAGTAAAAGTATTTTGTTTCATAGATTTATAGTACTGTTTGTTTCTACATTAAAAGCGTAAATATCCAAATATGACTGTGTATTCAAGCACAAGCTAAATACTGCATGTAAATAATTAGTAAATAAACAACTTGATACCCCAGGAGAAGTCAAAGTTGTTCTAAGCCCTCTTTCAAATTTGAGAGAAAAAACATTCAAGTCCAGTATTTTTCAAACCAGCCTGACTCAAGTCCCCTACAGTAAAACTTTATCAATTTAATCGGCATTCATGCATTTCTAAATTCCCTAAGCATCAGCCTAGCCAACCTATCATTTAATTGCTTTACTTTGAGTTTGGCACAGTGTTTAAAAAAAAATGCTTAACTGAACACCAGTCCATATGCTTACTGTAATATCAAATGTGTACTTTTGGCTGGAGATCCCACTTTATCTTGGACTTTAAAAGGCACATAGGACAGAATAACGAATCATCTTTAAAAAATGTTCATGTATTCTTATATAGTGCCTTAACGTTTAACTCGACCCATAGGGCAGAGTCAAAAGTAGTGCACTACATAGGGAATAGCATACTATTTAGAATTTACAAAGAGACAAATATAAATAAAATATAGATAAATTACTACATTGAACAAAAATGGACCATTAATAATACATTGAAATACAAACAGAGCTGCTACTGTCCATGAACAGACAGAAAGAAGCACTTGTAAAGCCAAAATATAAAACGGAGTGACAGCCATAATAATCATCCATCTGAAATGACTCTTCAGCTGAAGAGTCCTCCCTTGACAGGAAACCATTGGTTCAAGATAA
Source organism: Novumbra hubbsi (assembly GCA_016801125.1). Classification (NCBI taxonomy): domain Eukaryota; kingdom Metazoa; phylum Chordata; class Actinopteri; order Esociformes; family Umbridae; genus Novumbra; species Novumbra hubbsi. Next base: position 20,926 of record JACXGK010002444.1, on the reverse strand, counting down.
ATGACAGATTCAAACCTATTCAAATAGAATGAGCATGGCATCCTTTCCCCAAATTGAACACTTGAACCTCCTTGTGATGGACTTTGGGATTGGTGGTGATATGTCTGAGTGTTCGTTTTAGATCACGTTTTAAGAACGATTGGCCTTTTGAAATGGGGTGATCATGTGACTGTTATTCCCCTTTAACCTGTAATACGTTCCTGAGTCAACATTTTATAAAGGATATAGCCAGGGACAAGTTTTAGGCATAAGTGACCTAAGTGGTCACTTAGGGCCTTTGGCCGCTAGGGGGCCTCCAACACCTAGGAAGCCCCTACTCATAGTGGAAAAGGGGGTGCAAATAAAATGTTGCTTAGGGCCGTCAACCATCTTGCAAGATACCACAGAGGACTGTGGCTCTACTCCATGAAATGAAAAATGTTCCCAACCCTTAACTAACATTTGCACCATCCTAAAAGAAAATCTAAATCCCACAAGAGGTATGAATCCCTGCACAACATACATTTTGATTGAGACTAATGTGACAAATTCAATAGGCCAAAAATGGATGTCCTAATCCAATATTGCTTCTTTCATGAAGCTCTTTGTTAATGTTTGGTCAAAACATGTCTCAAGGAACTAACTGCAGGAAAATTTGCAATCAATTCAGAACTCTGTGGGAGTAGAGAGCCTAACATAAAGGTACCCATTGAAGCAAGGAGAAGAAGTATTTTTGTGCTTTTGAAGTATACCACTAAGCTGATATCTAGTTAGCGTAAAAATCCATTAATTAGATATTTTAATTAAAATCTTTTCAGCAGAATATTGATACAAGTATGAGGAGTCCGAAAATGTATTTGCCCCTAACAGTAAAATCCATGAAAAAACGGTAATCATGGAGTTCTTTACAGAATGAAATTCTGCTATTGTTGTGCTTACAATACAGATGTCACCTGGGTTAGGCCCACGTCATTGGAGATGTCTTCTTTTCCAGGATGTGAAATTGAAGACAGCTCTATTGCTAGTCATGCAGTTTTTCTAGTCCCGCCAGAGTTCTCCCGTGGAACTGCGGCTTCCCGAGACCTCATCATGTTGTCCCTCCCCGACCCATTGTCCACTTTCTTCAGCTTTTTCGGGAGGCAGAAGTCCTTGAAGCACCTCTTGAAGTTCTCATCCAGGAAGGCGTAGAGAACCGGGTTGAGGCTGCTGTTGGTGTAGCCCAACGCCACGCAGAAGAAATATGCGGCCATGACGCCGGTGGTCTCAGGCACGCTGGCCAGCGCCTTGACCAGGATGAAGATGTGGATGGGCGTCCAGCACACCACGAACACCACCACCACCACCACCACCAGGCGGGTGATGCGCCGCAAGTTGCGGTCTTTCTCCCGGGTCCCCGAGAGGAGACGCACGCTCTTCAGTCTCAGCACCATGAGGGAGTAGCAGGCGGTGATGATGAGCACCGGGACCACGAAGGCAAACACGAACACGCAGATCTTCATCAGAGTGTCCCAGTAGACGTACGGCTCGGGGAACTGTAGGGCACACTCCGTGGTGCCTGGGAGGAAGGAGGGAAGAGGTTCAACTGGTTAGGTAGGGCCTCCGTCTAGGGTCCACACAAAACGCCATACATGAGTTTGTTGGCGGTTCTGGACAAGACGAGACACTGTTGAGTTACATTCAGTTCAAATACATCCAAATGGAAGTAAAGTCTGAATAAACGATCGAAAATGTAAAGCAATTTAAGAGATGAGAGAGTTTGTGGAAAGAGCATGAGACAAAGGGAAAGGGGTTGGGGATGGGGAGGAGGTGAAGGTAGAGAAAATAAGGTGTAGATGTGGGGTGACGGAGAAGAGAACAGAAGAGAGGTGAGGGAATATGGAGGATTAAGGTACCATACATAAGGAAAGTAGAAGATAGTAGGGTGGGAGTTAGAGACAGAGAGAGAGAGCACTAATGAAATGCACTGATGCTCATGCAAAGTGTTCTTTCACTCCAGTCGGCCCGTCAGTTGTTCCGCAACACTGCTTCGGAACCGCCGAGGAGAAAACATCTCACTAAAAGCACCGTTTTTGTTCTCAACTCATTCAACGCTTCATCCGGATTTGGTAATAAGAATGTATGGCGTCGGTATAATGGCAAACTCATTAAGAGCAGACCGCTCAGATGGATTGTTTTTCCCCTCTAAAATAAGAGAGTGAAGGGCATTTTGAACCACTTTATTCGGAAATTGGAAAGGCACTCAGCATTACTATCCACTCAACCAAAGGAATCCACTATTATTATAACGCACCACCTAGAGATGCGGCCGTTCGCGCGCGTGCTTTTGTGTTGGCGTGCGTGTGCGTGAGTCCATGACCGCGTGCGTGCGTTCTTACCGTTGTTTGTCTGGGTGCCCCCCAGAAGCATGGCTGGTATCCCCGCGGCCGAAGACAGCATCCAGATGCACACATTGATCATCTTGGCTTTAAGGGGCGTCCGGAAGTCCAGTGCCTTGACCGGGTGACACACCGCCACGTATCGGTCCACGCTCATCATGGTCAGGGTGAAGATGCTGGTGAACATATTGTAGTAGTCGATGGAAATGAACACTTTGCACACCACCTCGCCGAATGGCCATGAGTTCAGCAGGTAGTCGGTGCTCTGAAAAGGCATGGTTGTGGTGACCAGGGCGTCGGCAAGAGCCAGGTTGAAGATATAAATGTTGGTGGCCGTTTTCATCTTGGTGTACCTGTAAAACAACGGGATGAAAACGTTTTGGGACAGGTACATGTAGGCCTGTAATGCGAAAATGTATGGCAACAATGTTATGGCACTCTAGAAAAATGGTGCTACGGAGTAGCTCCAAAAAGCTTTTCATAACAGAATACATTTCATGGGATTTCAGCCTGCTGCAGGTGGGGACTGGGGTAAAATATCACCCGGGGAATTATGTTATAATACTATTATTCCTGTAACTGTAAAGTAATTAACCATACTTTAACAATGATATCGTTTGACTTTACAAATACATTTAGATTATAATAATCCCCTATTTGTTTGGCAGCAGTGAAATGCTTGAATGTGTCCTCGTTGCAAGTTAATCCGACACAACATTTCTGCTAATTATCACTGTAATTGCCTCTATTTCTAATAATGGGCTGTGAATTAGGCTAATTAAATATAGTGGACCCTCCTGCCTTCATTTCAACTTTCAACTGTCTGCATCTTTATTCTTTCCTCTGATGTTATTCTCTTTATATTGTTTCCTGCCTCCCTCCTTTTGCTTTTCTCTGGCTCTGTATCGGCATTTTTTGGGTTGACTTTAAGTGGACTATACTATAATCACGTTATTTTGTTTTACAGAAAAAAACGTGATATATATTTAAGAATACTAACAATGTATCTGGCCTACATTTACAGAAAAGTCCAATTCATTTCCCGAATACTTTGGTAGCAAGCGTGAATTCTACATTTACAAACAGGAGGTTAAAATATCGCTAGATTTTAAAATAACATTATAATGAACACCACTAATATTTATGGGACGCTAGTGAGTTAATCGCGATATCGTGTGTGCCGTTTCCCCGCCACTGTTGCAGGACTACTTGACTTGGTTTCACCGTAAAATCCTATTTGGTCTGAGTCTGCCTGTGTGATGGAGAAGCAGTCAGCAGCATTCTTAATTGGCCTTTGAGCTTTTGCTTCAAAAGACTGTGGTCATTTTTCTCTTTCTCCGCACCATCTGTCCTCTTCCTCTCCATTTTAACAACACATGTTCTTAAAGAAAAGCTGCAAATACGGAAAAAAATTCCTTAAGATATTGACCAATACCGTTCTGCAAAAACATTGGACAGATTTAAGTATGCAGGTGTCACTCGTCGTCCACCTTCAATATTGAAATATTGGGTCGGTCGATCCATGTGTGTAGCGGAGGTGTAGACCTTTGTGCGCCAGGATTTGAAGTCTGGCGGAGCGGCCCAAAATATGTTAGTTCATCCGCCCCTGGGCAGTTGCGTTTATGGATCCGCTCCATTAAGTTGGATCTGCTCCATTTCACTCAGCCTATATTATTGAGCATAAAAAAGCTAATTGCCGTGAAGACCAATGGCTCGAAAGTGTTGGGAGGAAGAACTGAAACAAAGAAATCGTTACACCACCCGCGGAAACATCTTACTCAGTTGCTTTCTGCACAGCTCTTGTAATGTGTTTTTGATTAAGAGGAATATGCCCCTTTTATGAAAGTCCTTTGTTATGCGTATGTGGTTATACACAGACACGATGTGTATGCGTTACAAATTGCACACTATTTATTTAATTGTGCAATGCCTTTAGCCTTCAAAGTGCTCTGGTTTAAAGTAGTGCCCTATAAAAGGAACAGGATGTGTTTGGGATATAGTTAAATCTTCTCCATTTAGAACACAAGATATACCCATAGTCTACCACTGGCTGTGTTAATGAGATTTATTGAATGGACCTAGGTGATAACTTCAAAACAACAAGACTGAAAACTCTATTAACACTTGAATCAATCACAGCTATGCACGTGTAATGTAACCATAACAACTGGAATTCTGAAGTCTTTGCCGGAATGGTTTTATGCTAATAAAACATCAATAATGCAAGTGCTTTTTCTTATTCTTATGAACACGTTTGAATCCATTCATGGGGAGTCTACCATTGTAGGATTATACTTTTTTTCTAAATAGGCCACACAAAAACATTAATCTAATAGTTGACTCTTATGCTAATCGATAGGACTGAATTATCTTGGGGAGGTGATAGAATGGTTTGGGATGACAGGTAATAGGCAATCTATCTGATTTGAGACGTTAGGGTGCTGCACATGACACGGGCATGACACGGGCTCCGAGTAATGTGTTTTACACATCATAAACCTAAGTAGGCACAAGCAACCTTATTAGCATGACAGAGGGCTGCTGGTTTTACATGCAATTCATTCAGCTACCGTTACATATTATGTAAATCGATTACCAACTTGTGTCATTTTGAATTGAATAATGTTCTGATTGTTAATTAATTAACCACTGTAAGTAACATAATTACTTTACTGAAAATGTAATAATCTATCATGCATGTATTATTTTTTATTTGCGTACAATCACTAATTAAGTTAAAGAACAAGTTGTATTCGATTCTGGATTCATGAGATGTGTATGATTAAAATGTTACTAAGTTAAAGAATATGTGGTTCCAGCTTCAAAGCTTTCTGTCTCCTAATAACCTCTTAAACGTAATGGCTTTAAGGGTAAGAGTAGGTGGAGTAACTTTATAAACTTCTAAGCTGTTATATCTTGAAACTTCCATTTGCGTTTTTGGCTCATTTATATTATTATATTAGTTATGGTTAAAATGTATTCTGTTATGGTTAAGGTGTATTCTGCCTTGGTTAAGGTGTATTCTGTCTTGGTTAACGTGTATTCTGTTATGATAAAATTGTATTCTGTTTTGGTTAAGGTGTATTCTGTCTTGGTTAAGGTGTATTCTGTTTTGGTAAAGGTTTATTCTGTTATGGTTAAAGGTGTATTCTGTTATAGTTAAGATATTTTTTGTCTTGGTTAAGGTGTATTCTGTTATGGTTAAGGTTTATTCGAAAGTGGTTAAAGTGTATTCGGACATGGTAAAAGTGTATTCTCTTATGTTTATGGTATGTTCTGTTTTGGTTAAGGTGTATTCTGTCATGGTGAAGGTATTCTGTTTTGGTAAAGGTATATTCAGACATTGTTAAGGTGTATTCTGTTATGGTTAAGGTGTATTCTGTTATGGTTAAGGTGTATTCGTACATGATTAAGGTGTATTCTCTTATGGTTAAGGTGTATTCTGTTATGGCTAGGTGTATTCTCTTATGGTTAAGGTGTATTCTCTTATGGTTAAGGTGTATTCTCTTATGGTTAAGGTGTATTCTGTTATGGTCAAGAAGTATTCTGTTATCGTTATGATTTTTTCCACTATGGTTAAGGTGTATTCTCTTATGATTAAGGTGTATTCTGTTATGGTTAGGAAGTTTTTCGTTATCGTATGGTTAAGGTGTGTCCTCTCTTGGTTAAGGTGTATTCTGTTATGGTTAAGGTGTTTTCTGCCTTGGTTAAGGTGTATTCTGTCTAGGTTAAGGTGTATTCTGTTATGGTCAAAGGTGTATTCTGTTATAGTTAAAGTGTATTCTGTTATTGTTAAGGCGTACTCTGTTATAATTAAGAACCTGATGCCCACAGGAACCACCTTGTGACGGAGTGCATCTTTAAATTACTTTAAACCGGATAGTATTGCACCCAAATGTGCACATAGATTATAATGGGGGATATTACAGGAATTACATTCAGAAATAGTAGCTGTTTTGTGAGTTAACTTCAACCTTGTTTTTAATAGACCTTTGTGGCAGTTTTGAATGCAACTTGCATCCATCGTTGTTTTGGTTTTGTAAACAGTCAGGCCTGGTTTTATGCTCCAGTTGCTTCATCTGTGGAAGTGACCTGGAGATCACTCCAACAGGTCAAAAGTATTGGCACCTTATTCCATTGATTCAAATAATACACCATTTTGTCTATTTTCATATCCACATACACTACGGTTAAAAAAATATGGGGTCACTTTGAAATATCCTTGTTTTTTTTGTCCACTAAAATTAATCACAGTATAGACATTATGACTGTTGTAAATTACTCTTGTAGCTAGGAACGGCAGATTTTCAATGAAATATCTACATAGACGTTCAGAGAACCATTATCCGCAACCAACACTGAGGACACAGTGTTGTGAGTTGCAGGTGCTGGCAATATCAAAATCCTAGAGTTTAAATTTAGAAAAAGGACTTGTTCTACTGTTTTGTGTCCCTGTGTGTAACACAATGAGCATGAAGAAAAGAAATCCAGACTATTGTGTGAGGTGGTCAGAAACAAGATTATGGACAAGCATCTCAAGGCTACATGTCCATCTCAAAACACAATATGCCTGTTCCCACTGCATGTAATGTTATCAATATATCTAAGGCTGAAATAACTGTAGCCAGCCTCCCTGGATGGGGCTGGGAGAGAATACTTGAAGGATATTGCAGCAAAGGATTGTTTGAATGGTGTGTACACAAGTCAACTCACACCATCTGTCGCCTAAACACATCTGAAAACGCCCCAGTTCAATGAAATGAAATTCAACCATTTTGGCACAGCACTAAATCTGTATTTTTGCCGTGATACAATGTTTTTAACAAATGATTGTCAAAGATGCCAACCTACTGAGGAAAAAGTTAGGATACTTAATGTCCTAATAGCTGGTATTGCCCCCTGAAATAACCTCAATGAGACGTTTCCTATAACTGTCTACCAGTCTCTGACATTGACTGGGAGATCTGGGCTTTGACTCGGCCATTCCAGAACTCTCCATTTCTTTCTTTTAGAGCCATTCCTCAGCCATTCCAAATAATTTACAACAGAGAACATTTAAAACAACTGCCAACATGGCCAGGTCAGGTCAAGAGCAGACCGCAAGATGCTTAAAGATGTCTCCAACAATCCTATAATGCAATCTCGGGACCTACAGGTATCTCTTGCTACAGTTGATGTCAAAGTACATGCATCTAATATAGGAAAGAGACTGCACAAGTTTGATTTGCATAGGAGATGTGCAAGGAGGAAACCTTTGCTGACAAGAAAAACATCAGGGCAAGACTAAAGTTTGCCAGAGAACACATAGACCAGGACTTCTGGAACAATGCGCTTTGGACAGATGAATCCAAAGTAGAATTGTTGTACAGGGTAACAGAACAAAAGTAAAGTTATTGTGGCAAAATCAAGACAGCTTTTGAGCACAAGAACATCATACCAACAGTGAAGCATGGGGGTGGAAATGTCATGGTTTGCTTTGCTGCTGGCCAGCTCACTATCACAGAATCAACTATGAATTCTTCATGGTATCAGAGGGTGCTTGTGGAAAATGTGAGACCATCTGTCTGAAAATTCAGGCTGATGTGGATGCGAACTAAGAAACATGACAATGACCCAAAACATTCCAGTAAATCCACCAAAGAATGGCTCAAAAGAAAGAAATGGAGAAATCTGGAATGGCCAAGTCAAAGCCCGGATCTTAATCCTATTGAGATGCTGTGGGGTGATTTAGGCTTCTTATTGAGGCTATTTTAGGCAAATACCAGCTATTGGTGCATAGCGTGTCCTAAGCAAGAAATTGCATCTTTTTAAATCTTTTGTTAAATAAATGATATCATGGTTAAAATGTCATTGTTCTTTGTTCAATACCATCACCTTTATCTATAGATATTGTTTGAAAGTATACCAAATATAGATATGTCCATATTTTCTAAAAAATATATTTCATGGGATGTCCGAATTTCTTCACATGACTGTATTTGTTTCTGAATCAAAAACAAAGGTTCTGTATTTATATCTTTGAAATAAAAAATTGTGGAGACCAAATACTTCCCTCAATGTCAACATATTCTATTGACAAATATGTATTTTTTTAAAAGAAAGTGCAATAATGTTAGTAAATTGGGCTACAGCTGTATAACCAAAATACTGTCTCCAGCGAAGACTGGGTACAATGAAGAATTTGTCTTTGATTTTCCAAAGAATAACAACTTTTCAGAATCTATACACACCGATAAACCTCTATGTAGATTCAGAGTGTCTCAGTTCTGTTGTGTTGCAGTTTGATCTAGAACTTTGCATGATATTGTCAGATTGCAGATGTGTACATTGTTTTTGGGGATTGGAACAGATTCATATGTTACATGTTATAGAAAAGTTTATTGGTAGGCTAGTACATCATAGCTATATCTCTGCAGATGATTTGTCCATCTGGTCAAATCACTTATAAAGGACCCCCTCCTCCCATTGGTTGGATGAATAACATGTGACTATGACTTCAGGTAAGCCTTGAAAAATGGTATTCAAATCAGTACAGAATAGCAAGACTTGCAGTAGATGTTTTGGTGCGTCTTGATATGTATAAAAACATAAACCAATAGGTAAGACTACGTTTTTTATGAAACACCGTATATGATTATATGAACGATTATATGACCTCAGTAAATTTATTAATGCTTTCTCTTTGTCTTTCTCATCTTTCTGTCCAAATAGTATCCTTTCCCAAAGGTTTTATTTGTAGTGTTCAACTGTGAACACGACCATATAGTAAAACAAATATTTTCCCCTCAATAAACCTGTGCAATATTTTATTTAATGGTTTGAATTTCAGCAAAAATAATAAATTCACAATTCTTTCAGCATTTTCTACAATTGCTACAACTGAATGTAACATGCATTTCCCACTGGGTGGCTGACAAGTGTTGCAAATGTAGATGTTCTTTATAAAATCATGTATTTGGGCATAACATGTGTTCAGATTAATCCAAGGATGCAGATTTTGAATAAATTAACCAATGCCGTTTTGGATTACTGGTGTAAACTTTATTTGCCGTTATTGAGCGATAATTTAACAATGTGAACACAATATTGAGGTGAGATAATGAACGATTTGAAATCTTACCTGATGATAACATACATAACGAGGCAATTGCCCAGCAAGCCCACCACAAACACCACGGAGTACACAGCTGTGATGATGGGGATGATCGGGGACATAGAATCCTCTTCCCAGTCAGAGTCGAAAGTCAGATTGTGACTTTCTGGATATCCAAACAGCGAAGTATTATTCATATAACAGTCTTCCTTGTCTTTGAAAATCTCAACAGGACCGCCGTCCATTTTTGGCTCGGTTTGACGACCTAAAAAAAGGGAGATAATGGGGCTACCAGCACATAAGCATTTGGCTATGCGTGAAGGATGCCCGGGAGAAAAACAGCATTAATAAAGTTGTGGGTATTAGTTTCCTTTGTACTGTATATGTAACCAACTTACTACCGAATTGCATGCACCATCATCTCGTTCCATTAATTATACACCACGATTTATTATATAGTGTTTTAACAGTGACGATAATCCACGTAAAGCCTTACACCTAATGCGTAATTTTAACACTCCAAGCAATTTCTTACTTACCCTCTGGGTATTCCTTCAGTTCGTGTTTGACTATTTAAACGACGTATATTGTGGTCTACTAAACGATTCAATACTTTTGCCCTTGATTGCTGAAAGATATGTTTGGCCAAACTTTGTCTCGTATGAGGCAGACTAGTGTAACACCGCGGCTGGCGGAGACTGGAGAGCACCCACCGCGCAGGCTGTGTCGCACACGCCCGCTTAGAACCCAACGCCCCCTTCCAAAGCCAAATATGACATCAGCGAAAGGACAATAACCGGAAGGTAAAACGAACCTTGAAAACATATAATTTTATATAATTTCATTTTAAACCCAAGAGGCAAAGTGCGCCACGGAAACGCAGAGAGACAGTTTTCTTACATCATCACATCAAAAGTACAATTATGAAATTGATTATAATTACACTACATCCCATCTATATAAAACATCTATAATCTATGAACAGATAAATCAACAGTGCCCATAACTGATCAATACAGGTTTAGATAAACTGAAGCAAAACAGTCACTTTTCATACTTAACCTTTTTTATAAACCTTTCATTCATTCAACAGACACTCTTATCCAAAGCAAGTTGCAGGAGCATTTTCTGTAACCTTGGCAGGTCAGGGATTAGAACGAGCGACCTTCTGGTTGCTCCAATGTTCAAGATCATTAGGCCCCCATTACCATAATGATCAAACACAAAAGAACCTCTAAAACAGCAATCGACTGGATGGATGTGATTATGCATGAATAATATTATGCGGAGCCATTTGCATATGACGTGTAATGACAGTGCATGGCCTGATATTCACCTAGCAGCCCAAACTGATGTAAAGGGAAATGTTGGTTTGCAGACCAGTATGCTCTTAGGCTGCCTGATGTAAGCCTAGGATCCAGTATCCACAAATTACAGTTCATCAGCAGAGTAAGTTCATTAGTGCAGCACAAAATGCTCCTACATTGCTCTTACATTGGTACTTAAAAATAGTACAGCGGACTTCAAAATAGAACCACATCCCCGTCAGCAGCGAATCCAAACTACAGTCTTCAATACAGACATAATTGCTGAGTGACATCACATTCAACTTTTCAGACGCTGTGTATTATGTAGTAAATATGGGGAAATTGAAATTGTATGTGTGTGTACTGTATGAGAGATCCTCTCTACTTCAACCGAGTTCACAAACAATAGGAAGCAGATTAATGGAGCACTCAAGCACAGGCCATGCAATGTTGGACAGCCATAATTCCTTTTACCTGTGTTTTGCCTAGTGCACTTTTATTCCGTATTGCTATAAGCATAGCTTAGTCACATTCTGACAAACTTGATCAGTATCGTCTTGGCAATTTCGGTTGCATTCATGTATCACTGCACTCTACATCTGTTAAGCATGCACACGTTTAGTCACTTTTTAGAGAGTGGTATTTTCATGCATCTGTTCCCTCAAAACAAGAGGGAACATGTATTTTCAGTTATCCTATGGTTGAACAAGTATTTTCAGTTATGATCCGTTCACATTTCGTGGGCATGACAGATGAGCACAGCTACTGTACATGCATTTTTTCTCCAGAAGTTCTGTTTGAAGTGTTTAACAATGAGATTAACAATTTTGTTCCTTCTGGGGGTGTTCATGAATTTTTTTATACTTTCTTTAAAAGGGTAAAACTCAGTTTTTTGGGTTTTGTTTGTTAAAAATAAGAGTAATATTATGTCATTTCAGCAACACTCTGATTTACATGAAGGAATTGTGCAATTCAAGAGTCTGACCCTGAATTATTCATGATTTCTGAGAAAATAATGAAGTGAAGAATCACTCCCGTTATGGGCAATTTTTTTTTTTCACCACAATGTCTAAAATGCATAATGTCCATTCTGAAAATGAAGGCTGTCTAGTTCTTGGAAATGACAGTGTTATTTACTGTGAATGTGGGCGTCTTGTCAATTTCAATTGGTCCCATACCGTTACCATTGAGTGCTACTCAAGGTTTTCAAGGTAATGTCTGGATTTGGGCTCTTAAAGCATCTTAACCTTTGCGGAAACTATATTTCACAGCTTCCATTACAAACTTCCCTCAAAAAAAACAGGCAAATCAGATGCATGAATTGACAATAGTGTCACTTGAAGATCTTTACTTTATTACGATGGATTTTTTTTGGCATCCCTAACATTAAACAAGGGACACATAACTGGGCTTCTCTTTTTCAGGTTGCCTTCTAAATTACACCTATGTAAGTGCACACTACGTTAGACTCCTACAGCTAGACCTGTAAGGAGTCTGCTGCATAACAAGCTTTCTTGATTAGAAGTCTCGAGGACACGGGCGGTTGACGATTTGGATTTAGCATTTTTATATTTAGCATGAGAAGCTGTTTTGATTTGAAGGAGAGAGGATTGAGGAACACACAGTTTGATCCTCTGCAAAATTATGTGTGACCCAGAAGAGGAATGTTGTTTTTTAACACTAGGGCAGGAAAAAAAAAATCGACCGTGTCAAGCTTTTAGAATACATATATATACACCCAAAATTTCACCAAGGACATTTACAATGCATCAACTGGAATAGTTCAGTCTTTAGCCAAGCCAATGGTCAATGTTTTCATTTGAAAGACCCTAGATTGAGCTATAAATGTATGATGCTTTTCACATATAATGAAAATGATACAGAATTAGTGTCTTATGTAATTCATGCCTAATGACACTGTCCAACAGCTTACATGTCATGTTAGTGTGTTTGGTGAAGATAAAGGATGAAAAACCATCACGGTTCTTTGAGCACAAATCTTTCATTATGGATTTGATTACAGGGACCTTTAGGACTAACTCAAAGAACACACATAAAACATGTTATTCTCAAAGCAATTAAATAATATATATTGTTATTGCTATTTAGTTGATCAATCTACAAATGTGTCAGTGGGCTACATGTTGAATAACTAGTTAATCTAACCAAGATATATTGTCTAAATTTGTATATATACATGAATATGTCATGTATCTCACACATATTTCAATATTGTATAATAAACAATAATAATAATAATGTTTATTTGGCCAGAAGTAGTCCACTGATTCTTAGATAGTCATGGCCTCAGACAAGAATAATCTGAAGTGTGAAAACGAGTCATTTGGAGTGCTGCATCTAAAATCTCCGATGAATATAATGCTGCAGAAACCATTTAATGTAAAAAGTGAGGGTCACAGTTTTCAAGGATTTTGGGGATTATGTCAGGGTCACCTCGAATTTCCAGACTACTGGGAATTCTCTGTTTTCCCATTGTAGTGTTCAGCTTCACCTCACCTTCCGCTCTATAGACTGCATGTTTGTATCACCTGTTTTGGTTTAAGTAATTTAAATGTTTATTTAGTGCCTGCCATTTGGAATGGTCAATTGTCAGTAATTGTTTGTAGGAGATGGCACATTGGCCTTTGATCATTACACTCTGTCTGAGTATACAGGTTGTTTGTGGGTTTCTGCTGGGAATCGAAGCTGTACCTTTGGATATATTAAGTTCTTTCTGGATTAAAGCAACTTTTGTTCGATCTTGCATCTCTGACTCTGTCTACATTTACCCCGCCTTTACAGATTGCTATGATATGAAATCAAGAGTAAGCGTGTGTAAATGTGTGTGAAGTCTCGATTTCTTTTGTAAGTAGTTTTAGTTTTTTTTTACTAATGCTATTTGTTTAGATGTTACTATAAAGTGATCACTTAGACTAACACAAATAAAAACACCATCTGCAAGCAGAAGGATAATAGTATGATAAAAAACAGAAAATAATTTTTCACACTCACACTACTCTTTCTCTATTTCTGCATTTGCTCTCCCTTTTGTGGTCTCTCTTTGAGGTCAGTCTTTGAGGGCTCTCTTTGAGGTCTCTCTTTGAGGTCTCTCTTTGAGGTCTCTCAGGCCTCTCGCTGAGGTCCCTTGCTGAGGTCTCCCGTTAAGGTCTCTCTTTGAGGTCTCTCTTTGAGGTCTTTCTATGATGTCTCTCGTTGAGGTCTCTCGTTGAGTTCTCTCTTTGAGGTCTCTCTTTGAGGTCACTCGTTGAGGTGTTTCTATGAGGCCTTTCTTTGAGGTCTCATTATCTCTTTCTGTCTTTCTTCCATACATGTCACATATTGTCACATATTTTTACAATCCTCTGGAGTTTAAGATGCTTTGAGTGTATTTTCAATCAACTCCAAAAAACGCTTTCTTTTTCACACGTAATTGTATAGAACTCCTTCTTTTCCACTTGGACACCTTTCCAATTCTTTGTCATTAAACTGAGAAGTGACAAGGGAATAACAACCAAAGTATAGTCTTAATTACTTACAGAACTTTCAGAAAAAAAACATACTGCATTGATGCTCTGTAGTCAGTCATACTGGATATGCCAGTCTAGAGTCATATCGGAATCATAACATGCAATATACTGCTCATCCAGCTTTCTTCTTCTTTCTTCTTCCAAGATTCCATCACAGCACGTCTGTCTATATTTTTAATGCTGCGTCATCCCAGGAAAAAACCTGAAATCTGTTTTCTTTTAACAAATAAAGGTGGACTGTTTTTGACAAATTGTATCATATTTGTTTTATTCTAATACTGCTTGAAGATAGGAGCAGTTCAATCTCACTTGCCAGGACCTTGTTCTTTAGCTGTAAATATAAACAAATATAAACAATTAGGAGATGTTTGGATTAATCAATGTTGTCAGATTGCTTTAGTTTATCACTTATATGGACAATGCAGTAGGGATGTCTCTGATGTTTCGCCATTAATGTAAACCACTGGAGAGAGAGTGAGTAATATAGAAACCAGTGTTAAATTTCCAAGAACTATATTGACTAGTCATCATTCAGTTCAATGTGTATTGAGAAACGCTGCCATATCTTCTAGCCATTAGGCCTGAATGAATCTTGGCCCCCGGAACAATATGTAGACACAAGGACTAATCTGCTTGTCAGTATCAAGTGTAGTAGTGTAGTTTGGTCACCGTCATCCACTGTTGAAGGGCTAAATATGTGGAGAGGCAAACTGAAAAGAAGCCTGACTTTCATCCCAACAGAAGATTTGTGATCATGTGACCAAAACATTCATAGGTTCAAAATGTGAATACTGTGTCAATCCTCGTCCCAGTCTAGAACCATTGCTTTTCTAATTATGTTTGATACACTAAAAGCTAGCTCCCAAAGGTAATCAACACTGAGAGGTTTGTTTCATGCTTCACCACTTCAAGTGAAAGTTACTAAACTGCAAGTTTAGTACTGGCTGAGCCAGTGGCAGACACTGAACATCTGTTCAGCAAGTCCTTCTCTGGATGTTCAACCGCCCCACATTTGGCTTGAATCAGTGGCCTTCTATTTTGCAAGACACGGCTGAAGAGGTTCAACACGTATACGTAACATAATATTTCCATATTTACCAGCTTACAGAATTACCTGCCACACTTTGTTACAAGCAACAAGCTTGTTATGCAGCAGACTCCCTACTTTTATTGAAAAAATCCACACCAGAAAAATCACAGGCGTGGGAAGACATCACAGACCAGGAGCATCACAGACCAGTCACCAAAATGTTGCTAGACGGAATCCCTGAAAGTGAATAATCTTCTGTTCTGACCCAGAATTCTCCCAGTTTATTGATACAAATTCAAATGCCCCTGGTAAAATCAAATGAACAAACTAAAAGTCAAGCTTAGCAGTTACACAGCTGGTGCAAACCGAGCACAGCTGCTTCCCACCCCGGAGTTGACGTTTGCATCACCTTGGGTGGGCGCTGAGAGAGTGTGCTGCATAGCCGTAGTTTAGCCAGTCAGCAGGGCTCCCTGTTTGATGCATGGCCCAAGGGACCAGGCGACAATCTCCCCAAAACGCTGACAGTGCACCGCATGGCACCGGGGCATTTACGACCAGTGCCAGAGACAGCCGAACCACGAATCCACCACGAAGTCGGAACACACTACATCAAAGACTAAAGGCGACAGGGAGAGGGAAAGTTACGGAGAGCTACAACAGGATGAGCTGAGACAGGGATGGGCTGAGAGCTAGATCAGGCAGGATAGCATCTCAGAAAGAGATGGAGGAAGGCAGTAAAAGAAAGAGTGGAAAGAGAGGGAGAGAGAAAAATAAATAAATCTCCTACCATTTTCAGGTCACAACACGGTTTCCTCTAACAAATGTCTTTTACACCCCAAGAACATTAACCATCTCCTCTCATCCATTCTTTAAATTGGGTAACCATTCTGGAGGCTGAGAGATGTACAGGCGGCTTTTAACCTGTCAGATTAAAATAAATATCTCTCTGTGATTTATCCACCCTGCAAATTGTTCCCTGGGTGTACATAAACAAATGTAATTCAAATTAAAATCATCTTGTATTTACAGTAGTACAAATGAAAATGAAACTATGCCAGGTAAATCACAGTTCAATTCAAGACAACATTTCTAAGTTGCTTTTGCAGTAATCAAATACGGTACTGTTGGCTTGTGTTAATTATGGTCCTAATAGAAGATATGTCCTAAATATCAAGGGTTCTGATTTCAGAACTCTCAAGACTTGACCTTGACAGCTAACGTCTTGGGCGTTTGAAATAAGATTTAAAATTATTTTCTTTTGGAAACTGAGATGACGTTTCGATGTTCTAAAGCAAACATTTTAGTAAAGACCTTGATTTGGAGTGTAATTAAAAAAAAAATAATATCAACCTAAAATAAATATCAACCTACCATTTGTAATCAAGTAAAATTCTAGGAATTGGTCAAGGATCTAGATCAGGGGTCTCAAACCGGTTCCACGGAGGGCCGAGTGTCTGCAGGTTTTCACTCTCACCTTGTACTTGATTGATTAATTATGTCACTGATTGGTTAGGTCTACCCTCATCTGGTTATTTAGGTCTGAACCTGGAACCAATTTACAGGAAAAAACAAAAACCTGCAGACACTCGGCCCTCCGTGGAACCGATTTGAGACCCCTGGTCTAGATCTTTTGCCGCGCACATATATTGTGATGGGGAAAGACACAGGGAATGGACACAGTATAAGTGTTCAGGGCTGCTTTTCTGGGACCCTTTTACTCTCCACCTGACAAGGCCTGATTGAAGGCAGATGTGCCTCGTCAATGGAAGCAGCAAGGCTGTGTTCAAGTGCCCACATTTTGTTAATCTGTCTCGGAGGTTTACAGAGCTATTTGTACTTCATGGCTTCAGTTTGGCTCTACCTTCTATAGAAAGGTGTATGCTTTTCTAATTACTTTCCAGTCAATTGAATTTCCCACAGGTGTATTCCAATCTAGTTCTGGAGAAAGGATGATCAAATGACACAGGATGCATCTGAGCTCAATTAGGACCGTTGTGGCCAACGGACTGAATATGGACATTACATTTCATATAAATTTGCTGAAAATTTCAAAAAGATTTATTGTTTTATCATTATGGGGTATTGATCATAGATTGGTGGAAAATTAATAAGTGATCAAGTCTTTAACAAAAAAATTTGTAGAAATCGTTTTTTCATTTTGACGTTAGTTGCACTAAACAAAATAATAAGTGCTCCATGCGCACTGTTGGAAAATGGAAAACAAGTCAAAATAAATCAAGCAATATGAATCTTTTAGGGAAACTTGATTCGTTTGTAAAATCGTTTGTAAAATCCAGCAATTTCGCTGTCTCAAATAACGTTTGCTTTTTTTATTTTTAAAACAATATGCATATTTACTTTTCAGAAACTAGAATAAAACAGAAAATGAATCGCAAGGACCTCAGAGTTTTGGAAATGTCACACATTACCTCCCACTGTCACGAAGTAGCCAGGAAACAGGACACATGCGCAGAGTCTTTGTAGCATCCAATATTTATTGAAAGGTTTTAAACGTAAACTTACTTGGATATTGAAAACAACAAAAACCCAAGAACGGTTTAACTGGCCAGAACAGAGGCATATAGCACAAACAATAATCCACAATGAGTGGGCAAAAACATGGACCTGAAGTAGGCCCCCCAATTAGAGACTACAGACAACAGCTGTCTCTAACTGGGGAGCCCAAACATCACCATAGAGATGCCTAGAGGCACCGCTATGTGGCATGCCCTGGCTGTGAGCCCCGGGCACACAGCCAGGACGTGACACCCACCGTTTGGAAATTTGTTTGATTCAGCATTTGAGCATGTACTTCTGCATGCACCCTAACAAAATGTCTGCCAACTGTTGTTTAATTCTATTATTCGACTATTAGTGCAGATGTTTTATAGATATTTAATGATATTATATTCTGAACATTTAAAATGTTTGTTGTAAAACCCTAGTTAATGTTGTGCTCAGCAGCCCCTGTCAAAATGATAAACTGCCAACCTGGCAAATTATCACACAAATACATTAAATATATGAACAAATTCCAGAATACTTTTTTCCCTCTGAACAGGATCTGAAACACAGTTATAGTGTTTAGAATGTGTTCTAAAAACAAAAATAAAGGATTTTTTTGCCTTTTCCTGAGTTTCCCAGTTTAGTGTAACGTTTTACCAGATTTCCCAGACAGCCTGAAATGTTGAGGCTTGATAAACCTAAAATTGATAAGATGAAGCCCCAGCCTAGGCTCTGTCCAACATCAAACAAAATACCAGAACCAACCTGAATGAGAAAAAAGACACAAACTGCAGCACCATGCCCTAACATATGGTATTTTGCGAAAGATAAAGCTAACTACTGATTTACTACTGGAGTTATAAAACATTATTTGTGGAAAGAATTTCTGAAAAGATATTTACAAATTAGACAGACTCTGCCTCTTTTGGCTTTGCATCTGCCTCAGACAACCCCAACTTGATGGAACAATGGATTCATCATTTAATAAATACCACTCTTTTACACTGTGTGATCTATTAACAGACTATGATTTCAATCGAGGTAGTTAACTCAGTTGCAAGCACGTTAGGAGCCCTGTGTGTAACAGTGTGTCCAATCACAAACAATCATTTCCTTTTCCATTGTAAAATGCTCTGCTCTGATGTGCCCGATTGAATATGGACCTTTTCATTTGCCATTCCAGCCAAATGATTGACACCAACTGTTGCAGATAGACATAACTCACCATGCTAGCTACAGGCCAAAACACACTGGATTGGATTCACTCATGCATGATCTTTTATAGGGTCATCAGCGGATCGACGTGCCTGACTCTCACCCCAACAGATGCATCCCCTTTTCAGAGCTGTCTTACTTTGTAGCCCTAAGATGAGTTTAGCTCCACGGGGATGTTTCAGCCAAGCAAAGCCGTAGCCTGATTTTATGCCTTTGCAATATTACCACAGAAATTCCCTTTTACAACATAACCACAGTCTTGGACACTTGTCTCAATGGCACAGATACACGCTAACACACAAACACTCACGCACGCATTCTCTTGATCAATTTTTTCCAGTGAAACAATCTGTTAGATTCAGCGAGCTTTGTTTCCTGGGGAGTATTCTAATTGGGTTGGGATCATTTTCTTCACACGCGTGTTCCGTTGGGACAACACCAGACGAAACACAACAGGCTGTGATTGATGTGATTGACTTAACTAGAAGGGAGTGCTGAAAAGGCAATATAGCACAAATCAATAGTGTCTATGCCTGTATTAACAGCCTCACCTTAGCAATGTAGACATATGCAAATTCACAAAACAAAATGCGAGCACGCCTAAACACCAGTGTCTTACGATTGGTTTGGGATGTGTAATCATTTTACCAAGGACATTAATGGCTGCACGTCTCGAGTTAGAGATACTGTCAACGGCCGATCACTTAGGAATGACATTGCCTAGACCTAAGTGATTATAGGACGTAGGGTTTTGGTCAAAGGAATGCGCTATTCTGGGAATTGAGTGACATATTGGGTTGAGGGAAATGTTGGTTTAAAATAGGGGATGTCAAAGGCTTTAGTCTGCATAGTTGTTCAAATCATTATTGGACACACACAGACGGTAATAACCAACTTCAAATTGGCCACATCCATTACATTCCAGAGGGAAACATTTGCAGTATAGGAAGGAATCAAAAGTATCGGACTCCATAGTTCAGTCATTGGGTTTCTCGCAAATTTAATTGACAGCAGCCAATTGAGACTTTGATTTCAATTGACGTTCATTGCAAAAATCATACAAAAACCACTATAAAATCTATCAATTCAATACTAGCCGAAAATACGAACACATCATGTGAACTGTTTGTCCCTGGTTTCATTAGTTCAAATTAAAGTTTCCATACATTGAACTAGCCCACTCCATACATTGGTTATTTCTTACAGATTGTGTGCATACATTTGGTTATATTCCATTTACTGAGCATTTCCACTTACTGAGTCTTTGCCAAGAACCGTCCTGTGAGGCCTCTAGCCCTCTTCATGCCATTGTGGGCTCCCCAGTCAGAGCAGCTGCATTCAGTTGACTCTGATTGGGGAGCCTACTTAGGTTCAGTTTCCAGCCACACCCGGTGTGGTTTATTGTTTGTGCTTATCTCAACAGTTCACGGTTTGTCCTTTGTCTAACTCCTATTTCATGTAGATACGCTACACGTTATTTGTATATTGTTTTATGTTTGTTTGAACCTTTCATTTGACGTTTACAGTTCGTGTAGTTTGTTTTGTGTTATTGGGATTAAATAAACCTTTTCTTTATACAAAATGTCCGCTTTGGTTCCGCCGCACTACAACACCGTGACAGAATAAACCACCATATGGAACCAGCGACATTCGACGGGCAGCGTTGGGGGAGAGAGCAGTACACCTGGTTGGGGGGCTGGGGATCTGACTCTCTCTCCTCTGACGATTCAGGGGCGGAATATGAGGACTGGGATCTCCCATATGATGATCCAGGCTGGGATGTCAGCAGGGGGTGGAGAAGTCCACCTTTAACCCAGGATCCATGGGTTTCCTCGGCACCCAGCTCAGCCACTTCCCAGGGGCCCCCCCAAATAATTTTTGGGGGCGGGCTAGTG
>JACXGK010002443.1:30565-54373 GCA_016801125.1 Novumbra hubbsi | reverse complement strand
ATATTGACTTTCTCCCAGGGTGATATATTGGCTAATTCAGAAGCTCTTAAAGTGCCTGTGTGAGACTGTCCTCCTAGACACCCACATCCGTTTAACTTTGCTCATTTGCTTCGCTGTGGCCCCCTTGCTCTCACATTGGCATTTCATCCTTATAACAACCTCATTAATAGTCTTTTGAAACGAGGCTGAAGAAAAGAAAAGTGGAGCTTTGTGTTGACCGGTCGCCAACCCAACGCCTCACTTTGACAAAGCATCCACACGGAACAGATGTGTCAATACCACGCAACCGCTTCCCTGGAAGACATTTCAGCGGCAGTTCATATTGTCCTCAAGGCGTAAACACTCCCCCCAGTTCACCTACGTCGTCCGTAGTGCTCGAACGCAAGCGCCCATTTAACCTTGTGTGGCGTTCTCTCTCTCCCCCAGAGCCAATGAGGACCCCGAAGAGCCTGAAGATAGCAGAGACCCAGGCCAGGTTCATCGCTGTGGACTGGGAGTCTCTGGGCTACAACATCACCCGGTGCCACACCTTCAACGTCACCATCTGCTACCATTACCACAACGCCCGCAACCAGACCAAGGCGGACTGCCTGGACATGGACCCGAAGGCCCCTCGCCACGTGGTGGGAAGCCTGCCCCCCAACACCAACGTCAGCCTCAAGATGATCCTCACCAACCCGGAGGGACGCAAGGAGAGCGACGAGACTGTCATCCAGACGGACGAAGACGGTGCGTGGACATTAGCCGTAGCTAGTTGAACGGCCTTAGCCGGGGTAGACCTTGCGCTTATTCGTCAGCGTTAACGACCCCACTTCCGGCGCACGGGCGTGTCTCCTCCTTATTTCTGAAAGACAGCTTTATCGTGAGTCTGTTCGGCGTCAGTTGAGACTGACTAACGCTTATTGCCGGCCCCCCTGTGATCCCTACAGCTGGGCTGAGTGAGTCATTTCGACGCAGGGCACGTTTTCCCTCCTGCTGCTCTCTGAATAGACACTAGCTGGAGAGGCTAACTGAGGACTGAGAAAACACCACTGCGACAGTCTGGAATTTGTTCCACACATTAAATGCTCCCGCGTTATTATCACACTGCCAGGTGAGCAGCCGGGTCCCGTGGCGCCTGCTGACACGTCGCCCGTTGGAGGCCGACTTAAGTCCCGCCTCGCGTTCTCATAAACCCCGGGTATAAAGTTACCGTCATTTTGCGGCTCCCCCAAAACCTGCTTCTTGCCTACGTTTTGCTGTGGCTTTCAATTTGGGCTAACTTAATGTAGCGTGCGCTGAAGAACATTCTAAACATTGTACAGGGTTCTTAAGGGGAATTCAACCTGGGTACAAGTTGACTATATTCCTAAATGTTTTCCATTGACTTCATGGGAGGTTACTGGATATTTAGGTCCTGGTATACCTGACTAATTGCTATTTATACGCTTCATACGTTGGTATATGTGACTTATCAATGAGTAGCAGAAGAAGAAAGCTTGATTGTTCCGCTGTCAAACCCGCCGGTTTTCAGTTGCGCCAGACAGGAAAAAGGGAATGCTTGATTTTCACTTTGTGGAAAAAAGGCTGATGTCTCGGTGACATCCATCCGGTGGATGTGAGAAACAGAAGTCTGTCTGACTTGTGGGCGGGTGGTGTTGGGGGGCTGGTGTTGGGGGGTTGGGGAAGGGGGTGCGGTGGTTTTGAGCGAGGCCCACGTAAACAGTTTCTCGAACACGCTCTTCTGGAGACAGTAGACGGGCGCGCCCTCCCTGCCCCCCCTCTGAGGACAGACGGTCCTGACAAGCATCCAGCCATGTGACCTGGTCACGCCGCTGTCCGTCGGCTGAGGGAGAGAGCTTCGGACGTCTCCTCGACCCAGCTGGACTGGAACGCGGTCCGGACATGTGGACACGCCGCCCCGTGGTAGAGCGGTCCCGTGGCAGTGCGGCCCCGTGGCAGAGCGGCCCCGTGGCAGAGCGGCCCCGTGGCAGTGCGGCCCCGTGGCAGAGCGGCCCCGTGGCAGAGCGCCCCCGTGGCAGAGCGCCCCCGTGGCAGAGCGGCCCCGTGGAAGCCACGGAGACCCGTGGGTCTGCCAGGGTCCATCAGTACTCAGGAGGCTGTCAGTCAGTTCGGTTTACCGAGACATCGGATATTACAGAGGCTCTCAAAATAGCCGGGTGATATGGTTACCCATCGAGAGCCGCTGTGCCGTCTTGGCTGTTGTACTGCTGAAAACGTCAGGCGAATACATGCCCCGCGTCAGATGGAAATGTTTTGTGGATGAGAAATGTATTGTTAAAGTTACTGTATTTCTCTACCACATGAATCCATACGTGAAAACAACCAGTTGTGGCGTTTGAAGAGGCCTTGGCGTGGGAGCAACGAGGTCTCTGAGACGGTGATTCTTCACAATGGCATCCCTTTTGGTGGTGTCAGGACTCACTCTTCCTGTCTCCTGTCTTAATGCAGTGCCTGGCCCTGTTCCCAGCCAGTCCATGAAAGCCACACCATTTGAGGATCGGATCTTCCTCTACTGGAAGGAACCAGTGGAGCCCAATGGGATTATCACTCAGTATGAGGTAATAAAGCACTGCACTGTGGGGGGGGGTCTGGTCCGTTAACATGTGGGCTTCATCTACACCATATTTCTAAGGGCTTGCTTGCTTCGACTTATCGAAGATGACTGCTAGATCAGAGGCAAACCGGTTCCACGGTGGGCCTGGTGTCTGCAGGTTTTCCTTTAAATTGGTTCCCAGTTCAGACCAAAACATCCAGGAAGAACCTAACCAATTACTGACCTAATTACTCAATTGAGTTCAAGGTGAGAGCAAAAAACCTGCAGACATGTTGCCCTCAGTGGAATCGGTTTGACACCGAAAATGTTGCATTTTGGTCAAGGTTTGCCATCTGTGTTGAAAAAAAACAAAACAGTCCTGTTAATTTTCCTGTGCTCTGTCTCTGCCTTACACATACTTGCCGATGAAGCGTTTCGGCCTCAGCATAATGTTAAAGTCCATTACCATTGCCTTGAGCCCTGTTGAACAGCTCATTAGATAAATATTGCCTTTCCCCTCCCTAACAGATTGGCTACAGTGGCATTCGCTCCTTTGACCCCTCACTGCCCTTACCGAGACTTCCACTGGCCGTGTCTCTCCCCTGGAACACGTCTTACCACGTCTTCAACCAACTTCAACCGGGAACCACCTACCAGTTCGTCATACGGGCCAGTACCGTCAAAGGCTTTGGCCCCCCAACCACACTTAATGTAACCACCAACATCTCAGGTACATATGTTCAACCTTTAGTCACACAGCGGCTCCCATTGAGTCAAAAGACAAATTTAACCTTGCCAGGATGGCATTCATCAGCGTGGTAGATTGTATATGCAATAGGTGCCCTTATTACTATCAACAGGGCCGCCAGAGGACGAATTGACGTATATGATCAAGCAGTTGTGTTCCATTTTTGGAGTAGCTATTTGTGTATGTTTCATTGTTTTGGTGGAGTTACGGATGCAAGTAGGACGTCAGAAGAATGTCATGTGATTCAGATTACAGGTTTTGTTTTTTTGAATCAATTTCTGTTACCCACGCAAATCTATATTTTCTTTAATTGTGATATTGTTGGACTGTTGTGAAATGTGTGGAATATGCCCACAGCTGTTTGAGTCACTTTGTTCAGCGCACGTCTTTCCCAACCCAAGTCCTCGGATGTATTTGGTAACTGTTGAAATGACAGCCAAGGACCTCATTAGATGATAATGCAAACAGCAGACTTCATTTAAAGCAATCAAATTAACCAGGTGAACTGATGCTAAAAGCTTCTTGACATCTCCCTTAGTGGCAAATGAGGCCATTAGCCTTTCTTTAAATAATAGGAGCCCGGTGGTATTTGCGAAGAGTGCCATACAGGAACATCTTTTCAAAATGCTTTGCAAAACATGTTCCAAGCAAGAGTGAGGCTTTTCCCTTTGCTGGGATGTAATATGAAACGTAATGTGTGCATAATCACGGACACTTTCCTCAAGTGCATACTGCACCACAATGTCCTCAATTAACCCCACTCGCGGTTCTCCCCGATACGGGGTTCAGCTCTAATCTCTTGTCTCCCCGCCGCGCTTCCCGTCCCCACAGCCCCCACGCTGGAGGAGTACGATGGGTCCGAGGCCTTCCTCAACGAGACGGCCACCACCATCACGGTCCTCCTGAAGCCGGCTCAGGCCAAAGGTGCACCGATCAGGTACGACGACCGACGCTTGGCTGGGTTCTAGTCTGAGTTTTTTTTTTCTTCGTTCAGACATTTTGTTGAAGCTCTTCCGTCTGCTTGCCGCTCATCTCCGTCAGGGGGTTTGTGTTGTGTCCCCTTCTCAGTGGCACAGTCCACGATTAGAAAGAGCCGTGCTGGGTCGTTTCTGCCCCAGCTCCGCGGGGGATTTAGATATTCAGGTCCACGGCCCTGCCGATCTCCATTTGATTTGGCCATTGTTGGCCTGTGCCTCTTCATCCCATTACAATCGGCAGGGATATGGAGTTTGAAGCTACTTGTCTTAAAGGGGATTTGAAGATAACTCTTGGCTCCTCAGATTCAGTAAATCAGCTATTATGCGGCTTCGGTAGTGAAATGGAGGGGCTGCGAATAAGAAAGAGAAAGAACAACAGTCTTGAATACCAAACCACCTGAGCGCATTCTGTCCTCAAAGGCACTCACTCGGTAGATATAGCTAAGATGTAACACACGCCTCTAAATTTGAATAAACCTTTTTAGCGTGTTTTTGTCAGCGATACAGATGTTGATGTACAGTGCATAGTTACAAACATCATGAAGATTACTGGCGTAGATACTAAATCCGCTATGGGCGGCGGGTGTTAGCTAGGAAGTACAGTGAGCCCGGGATTATGTCTTGTTTTGTGTCGTCTTAAAAGATTTAGGAGCTTTGAGAGGACACACAAATGTGTGTTTTTAAAATAGACAATGACTCTCTGGGTTGGACTGATTGAGGCGCGAGTGCATTAACGAGAAGACGGTTTCATTTGTCCACTCATGTCAGTGCAACGCTAGCCTGAGCACTTATGGGACCCAGACGGGCTAATCACGCGGCAGGTCTGTGCGGCGCTAATTCATAGAGGGTGGGTTAAGGTGTGTGTGAGGGACTGAGCCGTTGCCAGCCACTGGCCATCTGCTCAGGTAATTTGTAACAGTTTGTCAGTGACGAGCAATGCGGGGTGAAGGCAAGGACCCCAGCACTCGCTCCGTTTCGGTGGAAGCCGGCAGATTTGGTTTCCATCTGCGGCCGACATTACGGCGTGTCACTTGGATTTAGATCCACGGTGCTTTGAGCTAAAGCCGAGGCTATGGAAAGGCCGGGGCGGGGACCGTGGTTGTCAGGGCGATGGGCGCTAATGGTGAGGGAAGTGTGGTGGTGGGGGGGGTTGGGGACGCGCCCCTGGGCGGTCATTACCAACGGTGGGAGGGGGGAGGGGGGGGGTTCACACTCTCGGAGCGGAACTGAGGGTTGCGATGTCCAGGAGGGGTCTGCTAGGGTTACAGCTCCACGGGTGTGTGAGGGGGCGCCACTTCCTTACCGCGCTCCGGGCCGTGTTAATAAGTCGCCGTGGCGCCGGGGTTGGCCTGTGTCTCGCTGCGTTAACAAAGACCCTCGGGGACGGAGACGAAGCACAGCAGGGGCGACTCTGAAATACAAACGAGGAGACGTGACCTGTTTACTCTTCCTGAAGGTTCATCAACTCCCATTCCGGGGCATTGTTCTCTAGTCTACGGTGTCGGAGAATAGATTGCTGTTAGTTAAAGGCCATGTGCAGATAAATTGGCTCTGGTAGAGATATCAGGGCCTGTAGCAGAAAACCTTGCTCATTCCAGGAGTTAAACTCAATTGGCATGTCCTCCCCGTGCCTTGCGAAGTGAGAGATTGCTTTAAGATTAGCCTAGCTTTTGTTTGGCTAGTTGACTTTGTTTGCCTGTGCTGTTTTTGTGGGGACTGATTGCCTGCGATGTCCTGTCCCCGCTCCGCAGCGCTTATCAGATTGTGGTGGAGGAGCTGAACCCCCATCGCACGCGTCGGGAGGCCAGCTCGGTGGACTGCTACCAGGTCCCGGTCTCCTTCCACAGCGCCTCCAGTGGCAGTTCGCCGTATTACTTCGCGGCGGAACTCCCACCCGGTAACCTTCCCGAGCCCTCGCCGTTCACGGTGGGTGACAACAAGACGTACCACGGCTTCTGGAACCCCCCGCTCGCCCCCAGGAAGAACTACAACATCTACTTCCAAGCCGTCAGCAGTGTGGAGAAGGTAAAACACACCTGGCTCTGTCAGCGTCGGGGGGGGACTGTCTATTGACGACTCGCTGGATTGTAGGTGTTTTAATGACTTGAAGCCCCTTTTGTAACTATTGCTCAGTCGTTTCCCCTTTAAATCTTTACATCCTCTTTGTTGTACTGTATTTTATATATATATTTATAAATATAATTTTTTTTTTATTTTATTTTTTACAGGAAACAAAAACACAATGTCTGAGACTTGCAACCAAAGGTAAGTCGAGGCTTTTCTTTTTGCTTTTGTAATCCTTGCACTGAAGATACATCAGTTGGATTTCAAGCACTTTTCCCGGGAGCTCTATCAAATGCCCTCTCTGGTTGTGATGAAGAACTGTAACGCGATAATGCATGTGTCACTTTATTTCCGTCATTAATTTCAAGAGCATTGTCACACAGCGAGGATCTGGAATGGGGCAGAATCACTGAAAGCTCATTCATTTCTGATATTTGCGCTTGTAAACCGCTTTGCTCTGGCGAACAGCTTGTGCCTGTTTGAACGGGGAGGCTAGCAGTGCCAACCCTTTGGATTTTACAGACAGAGAGGGAGCTCGCTCTCTTTTTTTATCATAAAGCCATGCTTTATGCTGC
The DNA here is from genome assembly GCA_016801125.1 of Novumbra hubbsi. Taxonomy (NCBI): domain Eukaryota; kingdom Metazoa; phylum Chordata; class Actinopteri; order Esociformes; family Umbridae; genus Novumbra; species Novumbra hubbsi. The sequence goes on along the minus strand of JACXGK010002443.1, from coordinate 47,473 downwards.
TGGTTTTTAGTGATCAAGAGAAAGTGGTCTTTAAATTGATACAATTCATACAGTGCCAGCTCATCTGTGGCATGGATCGAAGGTTGGAAATTTATGGACTCTGTCCGCTGGCTGTGCACTATTGAAATTACCTGCACAAATAGATTATGGATAAAATGTATGCTGAACAATCATTCTCCAAAGTGCATTGGGAGTTAACTGGCCAAGTATTTAAAGTGCTAATGGACTTGTCTCTTATGACAATTAAAGCTTTCTTGTCACATTAAAAAGGTAGGAGGCTATGCTAAATAGTACTATTTTCCCCATCAAGTCTGCAGGTCGTTGAGTTCCCGGTGATCCATTGGAGACGGTATTTCACTACACGACATGAAAACTTGAGAAACAGCAAAAGCTTACTGTCCTTCAGTTGACTGCTAGCTGTACGATGATATTGCTACTGGCAGAACATCTTCTGATCAAAACGTTTCTCTGTGATCTGGGATGTCAGCCTGAGGTGGGAGATAATGTTAATACGCCAGATGTGACTGCGGTGCTGTAGTCACCCGTCAATAAACCCCCAGCGCGAAGAAACGTGTTCAGCTGCATCGGGTTTCAGGCAAAGGTGACATCACCGTTACTGTGCTTGCCGTGAGGGACATGCCTCCATCCCCTGGGGGACGTCACGTGCGGAATTGAATAGAACAGGTTGCGGCGTGGAAACAGTCATCAGCGATGATGTCAGTGTCATCACAAGGGTGGGTCATCCCCGTAGAGCCATTGCGCTGTACCTCTGAGCCCATTCAGCTGGACCCTTTCTCATGCCTTTCAACGGCCGTCCGGTCTCTGGTTCTGACATGGATCCCAGTGATTAGATTACGACTCTTTTTTCAATGGCCGGCTTAGAAATCAGACCACATATGTTCTTTTCAGATGTAGAAAGTGCCACATTCATAATCCGTAAACAGCTGGCAATGCATTAACACAACAGGGATTTGACTTGTTTTCCACGTTCAACGGCTTTGACAGAAACAATCCATCGGCCAGGACACAGGACAAAGGGACGGAACTGTGGGCGATTTTTATTAGTGTCTGAAGTGTGTGTCTGTGTTTTCAGTTTCACATCAATTAGGGATATGCGGTTCGTTGACAGAAACATGGCATGAGGGAACACAGTTGATTACTGGATCCAACAAAAAGAATACAATTGGACTGTGTGAGGGTTCAGGAATGGTTGTTTAATCCTCATTTAACCAAGTTGGTCAGTCCCAACAACACAGTCTGTTTCCTAGAACCTTGTTGTTGCTGGGTGTGTGTACAACCAGTTTCCACTGAACTATAGAATGCTTTGGCCCCTTGTGCCAGAGCTTACATGCCAGAAACTGCCCTCCCTTAATTGGATATGAATGCTTTGTTTTTTTTGTTATTAATTATTTCACGTGTCGAAACGTACCCAAAGCCCACTGGCCTGGAAGTTGTCAAACCAATCCAGACAACGTGGAAAAAGTGCCTCTCAAGCCCTGGGGCAGTAAAGAAAGTAAACCTTCATTATTGCTTGGAAGTTAAAGTTTATTTTTGCTTGGATGTTGGTCTGCGCTTGAGGACCGCCTATGAAACAAATGATGGTTTAGAAACCCAACGCTGTAGAAGTCGCAAACCGTTCATCAGAAGGACACCGATTGACAAGTCACTAAAAAGGACTGGTCACTCTTGAGTCAGTAAAAAAAAAAAAAAAAAAAGGAATGAATCATTCGCGAACTGCCCATGACTACTGCCGAGGTTGCATTTGCTTTTCCCAGAGTCTCCAGCAAGCTCCTTTACCGGTTCACCGTGTCAATTAACAGCTTGTGTGAAGGCAGGTATTGGAACTTCTCTCAAAGCACAAGGCTGGTCGTAGTGCTACTAAGGGTTGCAAAGGGCCTCACGAAGCTAGTATGCGATATCTGGAGGTTTAAAGAGCAGCCTGAGTGGCTAAGATTAGTTTGCGTGCGAAACTGCGTGAAGCAGCTCCGCTAATGCCACAACACGTAGCATTTTAGCCGCGTTTTCCGTCACGTAACCTCCCGCTCATTTGACACCTCCAACTAGAAAATGCGTATGTTTATGCAATTGACTTGAGATCGTCCAAACAAGAATCCAAATTCATCGGAAAATCCCTCCCCCAGCCTTACTTTTATTGGTGTCAACATCTATTTGGAAATCTGCTCTAGTCGTAAGTCCAAAGCTTTTCTTGTTGTTTTGTCGAATTACATTTGTTATAGTGCTCTTGAGATCATAGCTGTGGTGTTGCATGTAAAGTAATGGGTGAATTTATGTTTTTTATAAGCCTATAAGATGATTTACTACTGCTGATTTACTATATAATAAAAGCAGGAGAAAAGAAAACATTTCCGCCACTGACAAGGCTTTTCTTTCATCTTTGTCCCATATCTGCTGCATTATAAGCAGAGCGGGAAAAACACACATCTCGATCATGGCGATAATATGTCTTTTTTTTATGCAGTTTTTCAAACCACATATGGTAGTTGATATTAACCGGAATGCGTTTCCTGGGTAACAATAGAATGGCCACGGCGAAGGCTGAAAGAGCCGTCGGACTGAGAAGTAAGAGGAGCTGTGGGGTTGTTTAAGAGCCAGCAGCAAGGCCAGTGGGGGACAACATGAGAGTTTGTCATGCTCCCTGGGGACACGAGTTCTGGAGACGTCCATCCACTCCCAGCCTGACGCAGATCAGGGGGGAGACCTGGGGAGGCACAAGGAGACGGGTGTGTGTGGGTTGGGGGGCTGACTTGTCATACACAACAGAAGGTCCCCGTGGCCTTGGCCCCCGTCGCTCCCAAAGCCCCCTGCACAAAGACAGAGATCTGGGTTTAAGCCCCAGAGACTTCCTCCTTGCTCCTGTCATCCAGCTTTCTGTTCCTGGAAGGATTTTACAGGCTGTACATGCTCTCCAGGATGGTTCCATCTCTCCACTGCATGTAAGGCGGTACTGTTCACAACTTAATGCCAGTGGAAACAGAATTGTTTCATGAATATCTCGCTATGGGACCACCGAGCACTCCAACGCAGTCTTTCTTAAATGGTCTGCTCTCTTTATAAAGGTTCTGGCGACATAATGTATGAACAAAACACAGACCATTTGTGTGGCCCTTTCTTTATATGAAGGGGATGTTGTGGTCTCAACAATGTGAACTCCTTTTTAAATCTGCCGTGTTCCTAAAAGAGCAGTTGCCTCGTTGTTGCTTCCTGCCCCAGGTCGGTGAGTGAAACAGAAGAAGCGTCCATCTGGCGACAGAGGAGACAGTGTCTGGTCATTCTTCCCTATGATAACAACTAAGCCGTTGAATTGATTCGTGAGGAACGATGTCTTGAGCGCTGGCAGACGATCGGCCCTGGCCCGTCTTTAAAGTCATACAGCCCCTTTCTGTAAGTCTCCAAAGATAACATGGCAGGCGTCCCACTCGAGGGTAGAAGAATCTGTGGGGTATCATTTAGCTGATGACGGGTCTACATCATTGTGTGAGTTATGTGGTGGGCCTTATGGGTTGTAAGGACTCATAAACAGTAACGGTGGGCAACATTTGCTCTTTACATTGAGGTAAGGAGACACTAAACGATCAACATACTCACATTGTTGACATTGTACAATTGTCGTAACAATGTACTACTGCATTAAGCTCATTTCATTAAGTTCCTGAAGACCATAGCATAGAGAGAAGGATTATGCATTGTCTGTGATAGTTCATGCTCTGCATTAGCTAGAATGGGTATTGTTTAGATTTAATAGCAAAATACAATATATATAAAAACGGGAACAATACAAATGTAGAGATTTAGATTTTGGTTTTCACTTTTATTATTTGTTCGCTGTTCACCTTTTTAAAATGTCCTATGCCCCTATTTGTAAACACTTTAACGTAACAAATAACATTTTGTGCTCCCTGAAAATATTTTGGATCATTTGCTTTATATCCGACCCTAATGTTTTACCAATGTTAATGGCTTGGACGATGTTGAGAATATTTAAACACCACAGATAATGTTTTTGCTTGGAATATCACCACAGATAATTTATGCTTTGAATATCTCATGGAATCATGGGGGGTATGAAACATAATTATAAATTCTGAATTGAAATAAAACACATTAGTGTGTTTGGGTGTATAGAACCATTGCACAAAGATATTATGTGTTAATGGGAATATAAGTATATTTAAACGAGTAGGCTATTGGTCATTAGATGTGTTCTTAATGTTAAGTCAATGTACTGGCGTGAGGTGGAAGACATCCACAGTAACTTGTGAAGCATACGGTACGTTGGTGAAGTGCCGGGAACAAAATGCATTACGTGGAGCAGACCGCCATCTGGTCATCTGAATTCCCACGTGATCATCTTAAGATGGTCAAAGGAAGTACAGTCCCACTGAAACAGACCCACTGACTTTGCGGTGTGCTCTTTTCCAGCTGTGCGGGGGGGGGGGGGCATACGTGTCATTCATTCTGGCCTCTTTCTAACCGGTCGTCTAGGCGCTACCGAGGAGCCCGAGGTGATCCCGGACCCCGCCAAGCAGACAGACAGGGTGGTGAAGATCGCCGGGATCAGCGCCGGGGTGCTGGTCCTCATACTGCTGATGTTGGTGGCCATCCTCCTGGTCAAGAAGAGGTGAGTGAAGCCCCGGTCGCCACGGCGCTCTACGGGAGCGTGGCGCACGCGACCCTCGCCGCTCCATCCCACGCCATCCGCATTGCCATGACCACCACCGGTTCGGGGTCGCCAGGCAGCCCACGGAACAGGATGAGGGATGCCGAGGGCTAGGGATGACTGGATAGAGGGATGTCAGGGGTTAGGGATGACTGGATAGAGGGATGTCAGGGGTTAGGGATGACTGGATAGAGGGATGTCAGGGGTTAGGGATGACTGGATAGAGGGATGTCAGGGGTTAGGGATGACTGGATAGAGGGATGTCAGGGGTTAGGGATGACAGGATAGAGGGATGACGAGGGCTAGGGATGACTGGATAGAGGGATGACGAGGGCTAGGAATGACTGGAAAGAGGGATGTCAGGGGTTAGGGATGACTGGATAGAGGGATGTCAGGGGTTAGGGATGACAGGATAGAGGGATGACGAGGGCTAGGGATGACTGGATAGAGGGATGACGAGGGCTAGGAATGACTGGAAAGAGGGATGTCAGGGGTTAGGGATGACTGGATAGAGGGATGTCAGGGGTTAGGGATGACTGGATAGAGGGATGTCAGGGGTTAGGGATGACTGGATAGAGGGATGTCAGGGGTTAGGGATGACAGGGACGAGAGGGGGGCAAGGTGCCGTTGGAGCTTTACGTTGTTGTTTTCTCAGCGCCAAGAAGCTGTTGGCTGCTCTTTAACAGGGTTTCTCTTGACAGGGCGTGTTGAGCTGTTGGATTGAGTTTTAAAAGGTGGCAGTTAAAACACTGTACATGATTTAGATGAGGCTCAATGAGGTCTTTGTCGGAGCGGCACAGTAAATTCACGAGCACACCGATTTTCAAAGGTTATCAACACTCTTCGGGGAATTACTTTTTACTTCAGAAGAGGCTGGTCTGAAGTGCCATGTAACATACCCACAGGTTATTTAGCCGTGCTGAGTTTTAGCGTGCATACCAATGCTATTAGACAACATCCCAGCTTTGCTAATATTTCTAAATCAGTGAGATGAATATATATATATATATTCTTGTGCGTTTTGCTGTTTTTGGCAGCTTATTCAGATCTTTGCAATGCAATCGTTACAAGAAAGTGGGCAGCAATTTTGCTTTAAGGGATTTATTGAGGAGTCTTTCCACCTGAAAAACAGCATGTTGTGACAACCACCATGTCAAATGGTTTGGTATTGGGTTCTGAACATGGTTTTGTTTAAATGTTTTTGGACAACTATTGCTAATGGAATACACCCAATATGTCCATTTCAGATACTTAACAATAACTATAGTACACAAAATCAGATTTGGTTTACAACTTAAATAATACCAACATCTGATTTGGTGTTGTGTACAAACTTAAATAATACCAACATCTGATTTGGTGTTGTGTACAAACTTAAATAATACCAACATCTGATTTGGTGTTGTGTACACACTTAAATAATACCCAAATCAATTCCCAGAAGGTGTCTGTGATCAACCCAACCGAGTGGCTGGTTTGCAGATTCAGCTCTTTCTGTTTGACAAATGATATATCATAGAGTTTATTTAACTTGTCATGTAACGTATTCTCAGTTAATGTTTGTTCATCTTGTTTTGGTGATGGTTAGTTTTCATTGTTTAGAGAGAGGTTATATGATTGTAGGTTAATGTCCAATCAAGAGCATGATTAACATGTTATGACTACTATTTAGTGCCATTTCTGCATGAGCGTGTGAATATTTCTTAAAGAAATGTCACGACCAATCAGACTCTTCCCTGTGAACCATCAACATTAAATTTTTTCCCCGTCAGATTCTGTAGTTTATATTTTATGTGCTAGTTGGTTAATCTGAAACACCGTCAGTTTTATGTACAAGGCCAAATGACAAACTCCATCAATATATTTTCCACCATGAGTGTTTATAGACTGAAGGTATTTCAATGTCACACGCCTCAGAAAATGAGCCTGTGATGTGATAGAAGCAGCAGGCTTCCAACAACCTCTGGGAAAGTGGCATTCTTTCTGCAATAAGTCATAGTATTTATGTTAAGGAAAAATATACAGATGGGTGACAAATTAAAGGAAACCCCTGAATTAATGAGTAGAGAAACACAACCAAGGCAGACTCCTCCTTGCAGGTGTACTGCATGATACTATAAAGCAAAAGGCATCGTAATAAAAATGCTTAACAGGCTCAGTTGACCTTGATGTTGGGTCAAGAGTACAAGCGGAAAGGATCTAAGTGACTTTGAAAGAGGGTTCATTTTTGTCTCTCTTCCAGGATGACATTCCCCCATCCACAGGGCACAAGTGGTCACTGAATGGTTTGATGGGTATGAACGTGATATTAATCACATGCCATGGGTTTGCGGTCACAAAATCTCAACCCGATCGAACACCTATGAGAACTTTTGGACTAGCGTGTTAAGGCCGTGCTCTCTACAACTATCATCAAAATACCAAATGAGAGAATATCTTTTGTAAGAAAGGGACAGAGGGAGTCTGTCATAAACCTGCAGATTATATCACTCTCTTACAGCCTGTTCGCTGAAAAGAGAGTTTCCCGTAATATATAGGACTCCAGTTTTGTTTGACTATACATTTCAGAGCATATGATCTTTTCGTTTGAAGCTATGAGTACTGGATTGTTACTGGCCTGACGTACAAAAGCAATGCTAATTGTGTCAGTTGTACAGAAACACTTTCTGAACAGTCTAAGATGGTGGATGTCATCGCTTGCTGAATTGAAATGGAATGACCCTCAGGCTGCATATTGTAACAACAGTATTGATCTGTGCTCAGTTGGTGCTCCACGTTCATTCATTTTGTCACCCTCAAACCTCCTCATCCCATTCAGTTACAGTACTTTATTCAAAATCATTCCGAATATTGTTTTCTGCTTCAGTTTAGTTATATACTCTACAGAAATGTGCAGCCATCGGCAATAGTCCATGATAGTCCACAATGCAGAGAGTGGGCCTGTATGAACTCCTGGGTCATCTAGTATTGACATTTATTGTATGGATAAAGCCTAACATGTCTTTAATGTGATACTCTTTTCTGTTAGAATGCATCAACATGTTCATACTAAAATAAGGGGATGGACGGTACTTTTGGAAGGTTTATTTACAATCTGAAACATTTTGATGTTGATGTCTAAATGTTACTTTTCTTTTTAGTCATGGAGGCTTTGCTACGAAGATTTGGTCAGTCAGGTGTGTGATTTTAATTGTTGATACAAATATATACAAACAAACACAGGCATGCATACATACGACACACACCATCTAAGGAGGCAGGTTGCAAAGATCAGGGAGTCTGGAGCCTTGAGAGTAAATTATGTTGCGCTGTAATTACTTTGTGAACCTCCTATTGATTTGGTTCCGTTTTTTAGATAAGGTTTTGTAATAGACACCGTCAAACTAAACTGTCTCAAGCACCTGTGATGAATGGTTCAGAAAGCCTAGCTACATGTTTTGTTATTACTGCAAAGGAGTTTTTATTGTTTTAAAGGGACATAATGCATTTCTTGCCCCAATCCTCAGTCTGGGCACACCCCTACATGCTGATCAAGTTCAGCTGGATGGATAAGTGGGGAGCCGTTGTTACGCAGTGGAACAAAAAGATGAGCATAGAGGAGCCACTAGCCAGCACACTGTGTCTCTGTTTGTATGATGCATGGTGCCATCGTGTGGCCATTAAAGGGAATTACCCCTTATTACTTTGCTGACAGAACCAAATTGACCCAACACTATTCCTTCTCATTCCTTATACACAACGCATGAACACTCCCAATGCAATGACATGATGTTTCAGGGTAAGAGAGGAAGATGGATGTAGGGGAGGGGTTGATCAATCTGGTCCAGATGACGATATCAGTTGCGGTTCAAAATGCTGGACTGTCAAATGGTGTCTGTGACTACTGATTCCTAATTATTCTTAATTGGCAGTGCAGCCTCTGTGTCCTTCTTCAAGTTCTGCCAATTAGGGCCTTATTCGTAAAGACCTCCTTGCTGATTTCCCCTGCCAGCTCCTTTCCACCCTTCTCCGTGACCTTTTAACCTTTCCTTCTCAACCCTCATTTACCCTCATTCTTTATTCCTCCTTTTCCTTCCCTCCTTCTCCCGTCCATCTTCTTCGTGGGTATTTTTTTTTAGTGGAGCTGGTCCACATTTGCTTTTCTGGAGATAAGAGTTGAAGGTCAGGTTATAAAAGGGGTCTTTTTATTTTTTTGGACAGTTGTGGGTTGAGTGACAATAGCAAAGTTACCTTTTTTCTGATAATGATTTCTTCTTTTTGTTTTAATGCACTTTTGTGTAATTCTTTTAATGATGCAATGGAGGAAGGATTTTCTAGCTATTTATATCTAAAGAAACTATTTTTTATAAAAATTGCCTTATTTTACACCAATTGTTGTTTTCTATGACCAAAATATGATACAAATGGATGAATGGACAAATGGATTGAAAATCGATTTGTCGATTGTGCTTTCATATAAAATGTTCAAATATACATGTGCAATACTCTTGTGAAACAACCGTTTTATGGATTCCATTTTGTGAAAACAAATCCTACTCTTTCATGTCCTTGTTTAGTATGGAATCCGTCGAGTCTGGCATATCCAAACGTCTTTGTTCATTACTACAAACACTAGCTTTGTGTTGGTTGGGGTCGGTCTACTACTGTAGGTGGTGTGTGTAGTAGTTCAGTGGTTGGTATCAAAATCTATTCCCTGTGGTTTACAGTCTTTTCACTGTGGTGGGAGGGAATTCATTTCATTGAATGCTTTTCATAAAAGCCATTGGCATTAATTGCAGCGACTGCTTTTGAGTTTTGGGTGGCTTCCTGGTTTGTAATTTCAGCCTGAAAAGGGACTGGTGTTGGGAGCGATGGGGCACGTTGAATGCTAATGAGCCATAAGCTCCTAATCCCTTTGGAATGGATTAAGTACACGGATGGTAATTGAATTCAGAAATGTGACTAATGTTCCATTGTCCCCAAAGTAAAGTGAACACTTTTGTTTTGGAACTAGTTGTCTTCACTTGTGGATGTCTTGACTGTAGTTCTGAGTGTCGAGTTTCAGGGTTATTGTGAACAGTGTAGTGGTCTACTACAATTCTTACTTTACGTTACTCTATCTTCTCTGTGGTTATTATAGCATGTGTCTTTTTCACACCAACTGACAGTATCTGAAATGTAAATCCTTGTGTTGTTCATCATCAAGCTTCATTTCTCACGAAATCAGAGTAAAACTACGTGATGTAGTACAAAGCAATACGTGGGATCTTGGAATGTTTTTGTCGCTTTGCACAGAAGCAATCAGAGTGAAACCCAAAAGATAATGCTGTGTGAAATGTTTATCCTATATTGATGATTTTTTCTTATTCCTTGGTCATACTGGGAAATTAAAGTTCATTACAAACAGTAGTTACTGGGAAGATCAACATATATGGGCAAGACACAACTCGTTGTTCTAATACAGCAATGAATCTGTGGTTCCCTATATAAACTCAACCCATAGAAGATACTGCATCTTTAAAATGGTGGTCCATGACATGCTTGTTTTTCAGGTAGCAAGCAGCTTGTTTTTTAGTTTGCCGCAATTTGTTTTTGTGTTTATTCATATGCTTTTAAATACTTTTTTCTTCATATGTAGAACCTTAGCCAAAATCAAATGAGTCCATATCACCAACAGTCATTCTTAAGACTGTCCACGTGAATGAGACAAGTAATGCATGACGTGATTCTACCTAATTCCAAATTCAATCAGAAAAAAAGAAAATGAAATATTTGCATGCTTATAAGGAAAATAATGTACTTGCACACTATTCTCAGTTACGTTGGAACCTAAAGCTGCATAAGTTTCAATTCAAATGAATGCATGAGAAAAATGAAATTCTAACGTTAATTTAAGTTCAATTAATAGAGTTTTTATTTTTCTTGTCCTGCACATTTTTATGCTTTTGTTGATCCGACTTATTCACACTTTGCATTCACCAATATTTCTTTATCCTGCTGTCTCTGATTTGCGTGCCAGGAGGAGCTACTATTCATACTCATATTACCTGTAAGTAAACAGACAAACAACAAAACAGAAACAAACAAACCCAAAATACAATGAGTGCATTTGTCCTTGGTTAGCTATGTAGTGTTTTAAAGATGCAGTATGCTTTTTTCAAGTGAGAACACGTATCGCTTCAGACCAATTGCCATTTTCATTGACCAGCTCAGACATGCTTCGAAACTCTTTCTAAACCAAAGTCTAGGCCACCGAAAAAAAGACTGCTGTTATTTGAAAAAAGAATGCTGCACTCTGTGTCCTGTGTCCGTGTTCATCAAGTCATGTACTTCATTCACCTCCTTCATCTCCTGGGCCTCTTCTGTCTATAGAAACGACCCCGGGTAAACTGCCTGACTCTTTACATGCACACCTTTTGTGTTGTGTGTAAAGCCATAAAGCCTCTCCAAATGGGTTCGGTTTGAATGTTGGTTCCAGATGGTGTCCTCGTGGGTTCGGTGTGGGTTCTGTGTAGGTTACTTTAGACCGTGAAAAGTCATTGTCACCGCAATTCTGTGTTTTCCACTTCCTAAGGGCCCCAGTCTGCCGTCCTCACAAGAGTCTGCCGTTGTTCTGACGTTCCACAGACTTTGCCGTTCCACATATTATCGTTTAACCCTCACCGTTGAGGGAGTGTAGACACGCAGGCCTCCCATTTTTCCTCAGTGCTTTTTTACATTTTGTAATTTCTCACTCACTTTTCAGTTTCACATCTGTGAAAAGTGAATCTCTGCCTTAAGTGAATTCGAGTGAATGAGCCTATCCAGCATTTCAGCTATGATTCCGGATAATTCATGGAATTGACATGTGAAGGTTTCAAAGTAAAATCTTTGGGAGTTTGATGTTTTTTTAGGTAGTCCAGTGATGTTAGGACATCAACATTCCTATCACTAGAAGACCAAATCAAATCCTGAAGAAACTGGAATAATTGAAAAACATTAGGCTCCCATAAACTATCCCAAATGGTCAATGTGTTGTTTTTTCTAAAAGTTAGTTGTCCCACAGTTTGACTGTTCATGCACCTTCCTATTTTTTCATCCACTCCAAATTTATGATGGGCAGAAATGCGTTCAATATTCCTAGAATTGTGATTTTGTAAAGGCTGTCCAACCATCTGCCTCTTCAATGGTACATAGTGTTCTCCTTCAGTTTCACTAATGCAGATCTTTAACCTCATCTCAGTGCTTTCATCTAACTGCAATATGAAAACTGCAATCAGAGAATGATTTGTACTGCAGAACGTTTCTTCCGGGTGCTTGCAAAGTGTAAATCCAAACTAGGATAGAGTAATTTGGGAGTTTTCTCAGCATGCTACTCCTTTAAACAATACAAATGGAGAAAGACACACAGCTCCAAATGCCCTTGAAATAAAACCTTTCCAATCTTGAAGGTGTTCAATCAGGCTTTCTCACTCAAAACAGTGATCATTTAAACAGGCAAAATGGTTTGGCACATTAATGTTGTTAATCTATTAACCCTGTCTATACCTGTCGAGATTACATGATAATTAAAAAAATTTATAAACAAGACAATAAGTCTCCATTTTTTCAGAATGTCTGGTCAGGGCCCAGATTGGGGAAGTCAACCTATCCCCTTAGCATGATGCTTCTACCTCTCCCCCTCAAGGCAGAAGTTCTTCCTGCATGACTATTCATGCCTGACTTTGGGTCCTTTCAGCTTTCCCCTGTATTTCCTGCTATATGTACTACACCCTGACCCTTAGAACGCATAAAGCAACCCAATGGCCTATCATGGAGATTTCAATATGTTATATTATATAGATTTTTAAACATGCTTGTCCGGTCCTTCAGGAAACTGGCCAAGAAGCGTAAAGACGCCATTGGGAACAGTCGCCAAGAGATGACCCACATGGTGAATGCCATGGACCGTAGCTACGCCGACCAGAGCACACTCCACGCCGACGACCCCATGGCCGTCACCTTCATGGACTCCCACAACTTCAGCAACAGATGTAAGTGTAATCATACGACTCCATGGATACACGGCGCATGTGGACAAGCCTGTTGTCAGACAACCTGTCTAACTTGGCGTGGAACGGGCCTTAACACAGCTTAGGTTTTCATGTGTACCTTGAATTTAGATTTCACTTTCAGATCTGTAACAGCATATGCCAAGAAACTAAAAACTGCCATTTGTATTTTTAAAGATATGTTGGCCTCTACTCTTATGCTCTGTTCACCCTAGGGATTTAGACTTCAGTACTGTGCTTACTGTCTTCTGGAATGTTCCTTTCTGTCTCTACAGTACCTAATGATCCACTTGTGCCAACGGCAGTGCTAGGTGAGGCCCCAGTGCTATGTCATCTGCCCTGCCATGACTTGTTGTGTTCCCCATGTATGTCATTGTCACAGTCCTGTAGCCGTCCATTGTAAACCGGTTGCCGTCTGGTCCAGTCTAAACCCATAGCTGTCCAGTCCAGTGTGAACCCATAGTTTTCTAATAAATACCTGTAGCCACCCAGCATAAACTTGTAGCCATCCATCATAAACCTGTAGCCGTCCAGTCCAGCATAAACCTGTAGCTATTCACCATAAACCTGTAGCCATCCAGTCCAGTGTAAACCTGTTGTCGTCCGGAATAAACTAGTAGCAGTCCATTGTATTTGTTTTGAATTTGGGTAGTCTTACAATTAACCATAATTAAAAAGGCATAACAGTCAGAGTGGCTAGACTTTACATTAACATTTTATGCAGTACAAGGGATCAAATCAGACTTGTTTCCCGGTTCTGGATTTCCCTTGGCTGCCAGTATAAATCAGACTTGGCCCTCAGCCATGGTAGAGTGGCGACGTGGCAATGCTCCAGTGAACTGGTGAAAGGCACTTAAGGGTTTGGGTTTGGAACCCGCACAGCACTTAAGGGTTTGGGACCCACACGGCACTTAAGGGTTTGGGACCCACACGGCACTTAAGGGTTTGGGACCCACACGGCACTTAAGGGTTTGGGACCCACACGGCACTTAAGGGTTTTGGTTTGGGACCCACACATAAGTCGTCGGAGTGGAGCAAGAGGTGCTTACCACACTGAGAGAATCCCACTCACTCCTGTGTGCCTTACAACTGTCTGCCCACTCCAGATCCTGCTCAGGACAGTAGAGAAACCCGAGAGAAGGCAGATATGACAGCTTCATTCACCTGAGCCCCAACCCGAGGATCAACCTCCTGCATGACATGACATGACACTGTGTAGAATGAAACCAGTCATCCTGTCACTGTTCCTAAGTCCGTAGTGTCAGGGAAGGGGGGGGGGGGCATTTTACATCCCCATCAGCCCCCCCGGGACTTGTCTCAAACTGTGGAGAGTCTAAACACCCATCTGACAGTTCCCATGTAATGGAGTTCTGTGTTCACTGATGACACCAGGATGGAGCCACCAGCTGACAGATCAGGCCTGCAGCCGCCCCGGGTCTCCACGGCTCACTGAAAACCTGAGTCTGATGGGGAATTCAAATGCCCCCTCAGGCCACCGTGTTTGCACTGAAAATGTCTTGTTTTAGCTCTGTGTTTTCACCGGGCTTCTTAATGGGAAATGAAGGGAGCAGTCCAAGCCGTGACTCGATCTATCATGTCGGGGCAGAGTTTGGCCGTGCGAATTTGCGAGTGACTAGAAACGTCGGCTTAGATAGCCTCTACACACTAGAGTGCAGCAGTTCTCTCCCGAGATTACTGTCGCTCCTCCCCGATCCCACCCCTTTGCGTGAATCAAGCCGTCGGCCCTTTACGCAGCTTTCTAGAAACCACGTGCAGTTTGGTAAGCAGGGTCTGTGTCCCGTTCGGTTCAAGTGGCCCAGAGTAGTGTGAGTCATGCTAGGTGTTCCCCTCCACCTCCTCATGTTCCAGCACTGAAGTCATGTCACATAATCACACGTGTGTCATGTATGTTCTACAACCTGTGTGTACGTACTGTTGACCCCGGCTAAAAGCTTTTGTTGTTTTTGTTTCTTTTCCTGCTGCCCTAATTGTAAAGTGCCAATTACCGGTAAGTGCGTGTGTTTAGTGTGTGTGTGTGTGTGTGTGGAAATTCTAGTGCCTGGAAGTAGATAATTAAATAAGAGGAAGTGGATTGACAGAGAACAAATGCTGGGTGTCAACATTGTCGCGTTAATGATTTATCTGTTACATGACTGAGCGCGGCGTGTGTCTGAAGCAGTTGTCGACTTCCTCTCCGCTTACGCTAAATTGTGCGGGTACTTACAACACAACGTCCCCCCTGACCCTGGTGTGGAGGAGGTAGTAGCTTAGGAGTTGGCCAAGCAGAAAGGATGTAGAGCTCGTGGCTTGGTGGGCACTGTGATTGCCAGGAGGTCAGTCTGTGATTTAGAGGGGTGTTAATCCTTCCTGCAGATAACCCAGCAGTCAACATCCATCCCCCTCAATCTATGTGCCAAAAACACACGGCCACTCCTTATCACGTGTACACACACACACACACACGCTGTGTTTAAGGACTGTGTGTCTTAGGGGGTGACATAAAGTGAGATAAGACCTTAATGGGCACGTACGGTCCGTTACCCTGCCTGCGAGCCCTGCCTCTCTCCCCTCCGGCAGTCTGCTGGGAACGGCTTCCTCCAGCCTCGTCTTCCCACTCAACAACCTACTGCCAGGTGTCACATGGTTTCATATCATCGCCGCCCAGCTGCTCCACTGGAGGTTCCTGGGGGGGGGGGGCGTTCATCGCCGTTAGCGGAGTGATGAGCGGTGATGATCCATCACAAGCCTGTGTGATCCTCAACGACATGTGATTTCCCCGGGACAGATGAGAACCACACGGCATCTGCAGAGTCCAGCCGGCTGCTGGACGTCCCTCGCTACCACTGTGAGGGGACAGAGTCGCCCTACCAGACCGGCCAGCTCCACCCAGCCATCCGGGTGGCGGACCTACTCCAGCACATCAACTTGATGAAGACCTCCGACAGCTACGGCTTCAAGGAGGAGTATGAGGTCAGACCCCATGATTCTAGTCCACAGCACAACATAACACAAGGTCCTAAGACTCAGTGCTCAGGTGTCAGCACCTATAGCATAGCGACTTTTGGGAAATGTGCTTCTCAAATTAAGTGACATTAACTAATCTCTAATCCTAATAACATTGTACATCGCAAACAAGCCTAGTGAATTAGTTGTTCTCATTTGGTCTGAGTTGGCGTGACTGTTGAATGCTATAGGAGAAATCTTCTGAGATTAAGTATTTATTACTGTTTGCTATACATTTTAGTGAATATATTATCTTGCAGTATAAACACCGCTCTATGAAAGTCACAAGACCGGTAGGGTAAGGTGCTGTTAGAGGTTACTGGTTGATAGATTAAGCGTCCTAGGCCATTTTTGACACAATGGTCCACCAGAACGTTCAAGAGGAGTTATCCTTACCTTAGGGCCACTGTACATCTTTGCTAAACTTAAGAGAGTCACTTTCCCTATTCATGTTAAAAAAGACAGCATTCCTACTGTGAAGAAATAGATGCCAAAGACACCCTAAATGTCAGGTATGTTGTCACATCCTGTCAACGTTCTGCGCAGCTTGCTTTCATCTGGTAGGGAGACCACAGCCCTGCATACAGGGTTTCCTTTGAGTGCGCGGTTGGCCCGTAAGGCGTTCCACATTGCCTGCAGATTTTCAGAGATATTCGCAATGTTTCTGCAGCCTGCGTGTTTAAAGGCTTGAGTTGACTAGTCGTGTGAACAGTTAAAGGAAATATCTCATGTGGCTCCCAACAGATAGCCAAGGCCCCCTTGTTTACTTCCAAATGATGCTCTTGAATTACTCATTCAAGAGTAATTGTGAACACTGAATGATTCCCAGGAGGTATTTCACATTTTTGATCAGTCAGACCACAGGAAAGTTTTCCACTTTGCCTCGGTCCATCTTAAATGAGCTCAGGCCCAGAAAAGGCAGCAGGGTTCCTGGATCTTGTTTATGTATGGTTTCTTCTTTGCATGGTAGAGTTTTCACTTGCATTTGTGGATGCAGCGACATACTGTGTTCACAGACAATGGCTTTGGAAGCCTGAGCCCATGCAGTGATTTCCACAACAGAATCGTGTCTGTTTTTAATGCAGTGCTGCTTAAAGGCCCAGAAGATCAGGTTTTCACATTTGGAATGTAAATGTTAACTAGGGGGCCTGTGACTGAGTAATGTAAATGTTAACTAGGGGGGCCAGTGACTGAGTAATGTAAATGTTAACTAGGGGG